>JARFOC010076965.1:0-15293 GCA_031763485.1 Osmoderma eremita
CGGGAATACGTGGATTCCCGAAACACGTGTCGTCCCGAATTAATTAATACTTGTGCGGGAGGAGTAATCCGAACAGTATGTTTGTTGTGCTGTCCCACAGTCTTTGCCATCATTACTAACTTATTGTCTTCTCTTCTTTTAAATAAAAGTGGATTTTTTATTTAAAACTTTTCATAATTCCAATTTGAATAAATGCATTTATTGTGCGTCCATAAAATAAGACAACAAACTAAACAAACTGATTAATAAGAAATGCGTGCGCAGCCGCAAGGCGAGATCCAATTACACTATTTAAAGTTGTAGGAAATCTAGACGTTAAATTTTCTAGTACACTTTTGTTATTGTTGGTGTATTCGACTTCATTTGCCCTAAGGGGATATTTCCTTAACGAAGTCTTTGCGTTCTTTATTTATCAGCATGTCGAGGAGCCTACAAAATACATTCATCGCAACAGGTTAAGCTGATATACCGTGCAACTTACTGGTGCTATCAGTAGTATACCTACCTACATACTTTCTTCACACTTTATTTAGCAAATTACCAATTTTCCAACTCATATTTAGGCGATCCCCCTCTCCCCCCCCCCCCCCCCAATATGCTGCACGTTAACGATATTTCCGTTAGTTCCGAAATTAGCCGAGTCAACTGTGGTGTACCGCAAGGCTTGGTACTGGGGCCACCTCTATTTATATTATTCATGAATGATCTGACCCATGCGGTCCACCAATCGCTCGTATTTCATGTCGCTGATGATACGAGAGATACCTTTTATATTTCGGGAATAGAGAACAGAAACTAAAATTAGTCATAGTACATAGCTTTATTGTTTTTCAAAATATTCCCCATGAATATTAATACACTTTTGCATGCGCTTGAACCAGTTTTCGAATCACTTTCTCCACTCCAATTGAGGTACTTCAAAAATATGCATTTTGAAGGCAACAACCGCTTCTTCAGTCGTCGAAAAACGTTGACCACGTAATTTTTGTTTGATGTGCGGAAACAAAAAGAAGTCATTGGGTGCCAAATCAAGGCTGTATGGTGGCTGACCCATAAATTCAACTTTTTCAGTTGCCAAAAACTCCCTTGTTTGAGCTGATGTGTGAGAGCTCGCATTGTCCTGTTGGAGAATGATCCGTCTCCGTTGGTTTCCCTTATTTTTCCGAATACTTCTGGCAAACAAATAGTTATGTACCATTCAGAATTGACCGTCCGACGTTGCATCAATGGTACAATTGCCACATGTCCAGTTTTTTCGAAGAAACAGGCGACCATTTGCTTCTAAATGCTTTGTGCGCAAACAACTTTTGTTGGATTTGGCTCATCTTGAAATACCCATACAGTCGACTGCTGTTTACTTTCAGGCTCATAGCACAGATCCACCTGTTACGATGTCATAGACATGTTTTGAAGTACCGTGATCGTATTTTTGGAGCATTTCGTTCAACCTATTCATACGAGCCGTTTTTTTGACCGAATGTCAAATTATGTGGAATCCATCGCGAACAATTTTTTTTTGACGACCGAATGTTGATGCAATATTGAATGCATGGTGATCCCACTGATACTCAAGGATACTTCTATCTCGCGATTCGTCACAGGCCGATCTTGCAATATCAGTTCACGCACATCATATATCATCAATGTTTTTCGGAACAACAACTGATTTTGGACGGCCTTCACAAAATTCGTCAGTGAGCGAAGCACGGCCACGATTGAGTTCGGCGTACCACCGGTATACACTAGTTTTTGGTGATCCCTCCTCGTACATCGCTTACATAGCATTCTTCTAATCAGGACGAGTTGGAGAATTTAATTAATAGTGAAATTCTGAGGTCGGCGAGTGGTTTAATACGAATAGGATCATTCTTAACACCAACAAAACTAAAGCAACAATCTTTAATTATAAATATTTTCATGAATACCAACCTTCTTTTGCCCTGTAAAAATGTTAGATTTTTGGGAATCATGATGGACGCTGGTCTAGGTTAGACTGAGCACATGAAGTCACCGTCGAAAGGTTTATCAACTACCCGTTATGCCCTCAGAGTCAGACGCGGCTGGTGCTAACGTTTTAGGTGGGCAGTTGCTAAGATTCTATCACTTCGTACGATCTCGTGTGGTTTCCGCGCTGTTAGAAAGCACGATTCCCCACGAAGCAGTGCTATCTTAGCCACTGCCCACCCAAAACGTCAGCACCAGCCGCGCTTGCTCAGAGTAATAAGGCGAAATCTAGGAGAATTAATTGCTAGAACGACTTTTCCCGTACTATTTGAGTCCCGCATGAGATGTTGTCTTTCGTGCTTTGCATGGGTTTTACCAATGTGTCAAAATTATTTAAAATTCAAAAGCGGGCCGTGCGTGTGGCTTGCGGAGAGGACAATATCGCTCACTGTCGGTCATTATTTCTTTCTCGTGGCATTTTAACTTTTCTTTATTCCTCTATGAGGCTCTGACAATCGTTCATAATCACAGAGACTGGCATAGCCATCAATTAAACATTCATTTATATAATACACGTAATTGCAATTATATTAGTCTTCCAAAACCGAACACCATTTTTTGCTAAAATAATATTTACTTGAGGTTGGCATTTTATAATAAAGTACACTGATTAACAAAAATTTTGGCCCAAGCACAAAAACGCCTGATTCCCATATTCTTTTATATGCTGAAATCACTTATGGTTTCAGAATTTCTCCATAACCCTTAGTTCTTATGTTCCAGGATATTCGCTTATCCACCTAAAATATGCATACATAATAGGTATGTAGTATAAGAGAACATGTCTTGACGTTATTTCAGTTGTCGGCTAGAGCTCGGAACTGATCAAGCAGCATGCAAAGGTTAATGTTTGACATGTTTTGACGTGTTAAGACACGCATTTCCCAGTTGTCGGCTAGAGCTCGGTGAATGAACATATACGCTGACGTTGTTAACGTTTTAAAGAGTGTTGCGCTCAAGCTATTGTAGTGAAACCGTGAACATTTGATCACCTGTAAAAATGCCAAGGAAATGTGTAAACCACCTTAACTCTTTTTGCTACATTTGCGGCGAATTGACATTTAAATATCAAAAGCTGTCTTTCACACCTCTCCTTAAAAAATGCTACGAGCAGTATTTCAAGTGTAAAGTAGGTGATGAAGATAAAAGCTGAGCTCCCCATATTTGCTGAGTTACGTGTGTCAGACTTCTTACAGCGTGGGCAAAAGATAAACGACATGTGCCTTTTGCTATTATGATTTGGAGGGAACCATCAGATCATATTACCGATTGCTATTTTTGTCTTACAAATATAAGTGGTATGACTTCTAAATCCAAACATACTGTAAAATATCTTAATATTCCATCTGCACTGAGACCAGTACCTCACAATCCGGAATTACCTGTGCCTAAACCTTCACAAAACATGACATTAAGCGACGATGAAAGTGCTGATGATACCAAGGCAAATGGAGCCCTGCTATGTTGGCAGACCATTGCTGGAGAGAGATGTTTCTGATGCAAAGTACAGCCGAAAGTCATATACCACCGCATTTTCCAATTAAATATATCACTTTGTACGTCATTTTTTCATGATTTATACACATATTGTAATATATACTTTCACAAAATTTCATAGCTTTGTCACTCTGATACCCTACCTGATAGAAAAATTCTGAAAACAGATATGTAATAAGTGTAAAAAGTACTACCAAGGTCACCCACTTTACCTCGTGGGACAAAATAAATCTGAAATTTTGTTGACTAGTGTAACAAACTGTCCAAATTTAAATATATTTTGCCCTAAACTCAAGACTATTGTTGGACCAGTCATTTTATTCTATTGACGACGTTGTCAACTATAAGTTTGAAATTGTTTTCCTTGATTGTAAACATATATTCTAATTCAATTAATCTCTTAATGACCTTTAATTGTACCAGATTATTTCTTTTTGGTTTATAATGTTCGTTCAAATTGTTATTACTCAATATTGTCGAAAATATTTAGGTTTAGTATGGAATAAATAAATCTAAATCTATACATTTAGCAATATACATTAAGACATTGTAACATTGTAAAATCATTATCGGCTGATGTATAAATCTCATCTTAATACCCAAATTAATTATGTTTACATTTTTTCCGTTGGTAGACAGAATTATATTCCAAAATGTGTCCCAATTAATAATAAAGAATAATTGCTCCAACAATTATTATATTGAAAGTCTAAGTTTATCTAAAACTAAAAATGTATTCAGAAAGCTTATCTATAATAACGCATAAACACCTAAAACACCACCCTTTTGCACTTTGTTCCGAGACATAATTTATATTTTTCCGATGGCCCACTATATCTTCCTATGGCTCATCCAAATACTTTAAAAATATTTAGGAATTTTGCATTTTGCAAGCAAATATTTTAGACTCCAAAATTTTGACGAAACCCTAAAAATATATATCTTTTGAATTCCAAATTTTTATAACATATAGCCTGCCTGTTTCCGGACTTCTGTTTAGGAAAATCTGATGATGAACATATCTCTGAGAAAGAATTTTCTGCAATTCTTGACAATCGTTAACATTTAGTCAGTAACGATAAGCATTCATTTGAATCACATCCAGTGAAATTATGGATTGCCTTATAACATACAGCTTTTAACCTCTTGCATCATAAGCTATGCAGCTATAACGTTATTAAATTGACATTTTGGCTAATGTTAATACCCTTCTAATTCGTTGGAGTATCAATATCAATTTTAAACCGATTTTACTGTTGTAACACGGCCTTTATTATATGCTGAGACCTTTTTCCCTCGAGATTTTTTTGAATTTGGATCTAATAAATAAAATTTCGGTTTCAAATAAAAAAATGTTAAAAACAAAATATGTAGACTATGCATTGGAAATAGATTAACAAATCAGATTTGTTTTAAAATTGATTCTGTTATCTCTGATCGAAGTCTGAAATTTGTTTTTGCCGATTTTAAAATAAGAAGTGAAAATAACGATTGGCATTTCCTGCAGATTAGATTCACGGATTGTCTGTTTTCGGAACACCATTCAATAAATAAATATTTGGAATTCTACAACCCCGTTACCTTAGTTATTAAATTTGTAATCAATCATTAAAGATGTAAATTTGAAATTTTATTATCTTTATTGTCCATTAGCTTTTTCGAGAATTTCTAAAATATTTTATCGGTCTAGAGATATGTACATATATCAGAGGATTATAAAGAAATAATTGCATAAACAAATTTTATATCTCCAATTTTTATTATTGCAAGAGTCTGAAAATCCGCTTTGCTGTCTAAATAGTATTAATTACATCAAGCATTCAAATGAATCTTCAATGTAATTAATACTATGAAATGTACTATGTAATTAATACTAATGAAATATGTCGCTAATGAAGTCGAAGTTATAAATAGAAATTGTCCGGCAAATTTCCACACCTTTTTTCAAAAAGAAGATGTTTTTTTAGTTCAATACGACTTGCTTTAGCAAAATTGTCTAAAGGATCGGCTAAGTATTTGTCTGGGTCATAGTAATGCATATATTTTTTGACCGGCCAATGATAATATTTATTGAAAGATGAGAATGGAACCCAAACAAAAATATTAGATTTATTAAAACCAAAATTTTCATAGTGTATTTTTCATTCGTTCAAGAAATAGCTACGTTTCAATAAAAAAATATTTATTTAACCAAAAATATATCAAATTAATGTAAAAAATATGGGAATGTAAAAATATTTTGGACAATACTAAAATTTTGTAGGGAATTTAGTAAGCTTTTTGAAAGGTTTTTGTGTCTGTGTCTTCTCAATAACGATTTCACTTAATCGGAATTTTTATTTTGATTTATGACTGAAATCCAAACAATTTAAACACAAATTTTATACAACAGACACACAGTTTTATATCTTGACTATGTTGAGAGGGTTATCTTAATTTGACTGCTAAGATTTAAAAGAAATGAATTATATTTAAAATTCCCAGTTTTATATACACAAACAAACAAAGTATATTCTGTTTTAAAACAAATATATTTTTGCAATAATTAAAACAAATTGTATTCATTTGGAAAATATCTAGCACCAGAATAAAAAGTAAATCAAACAAACAAAACCGACTGGAAAGAAATCAAGATCAAAAAAGACAATTGCAGCTTTACCATCTTCAATTTTAAGGTATCCTTTGAAAGTGTACTTGTGTGTCTTTGTCTGACTATGCAGATTTCTTTCTCTAGAAACGTGTTGATTCTTTAAATTCTTTATTTTTTATTTATTCTTCAGTACCTCTAGTAATTTTGGATTTTCAAGGGAGGTTTCAAGTACTTTTCAAATTTATGATTTTTGGCCTCAAAATTTTATAATTTGTTTGGATGCCCCCCTCCCTCTTTTTTTTTTTTAGGAATAATCGTCGGCGAATAATATTCAATAAATTTTAACTTCTTTGCAATTTTAAAAATAAACATAATACAGAATGAAGAATTATTTAGTAAATGCTTTATCAAATGTTAGTAAAACCAGTTATACTTTTGTGTTTATTGTGGATACTTCTTTTACATTTTATGTATGTTATTTGGTGTAACAATGAATTTTTACTTGTCTTTTTTTAAGTAAATTAATTTAAATTAATCAGTGCAATGAACAATTTTTTACATAAACAAGCATCTTATTTATTTTACCACATTTAACATTAAGAACCCCGTGTTTATTAACTCGCCTTTGTTATTTCAACGACACGATTCATGATACCATTTACGTAATAATTCCTCCTAAATAACCCATCGATACCGGAGCGACACATCGGATGAGTCGGGCACGTGCTGACGACCACGCTAGCAGTACCAACTGCTCCTCCAGCGCTCAGCCATCTGGCTGCAGGTGTTCCGTTGCCACCTCTCAACAGGTGTCAGCGGGCAGCAGACCGCGTGCTACCTCACTCCTTTATATGTACACATTTTACGAAGCCGGTCGTAATAGTAATGATGATGACAATGATAATGATAATAATTCCGTCTTGGACCGAAACAGTGACTACTGAACTAACTTTTGTTTTTGTTTGCTTTGCAGGGAAAGAACGTACATCCATCAACAGGGATACAACGTGAGTATATCCGTTCTGTTTAACATGATTCAATATTACCTCACTGTATCAATCGTATCGCGGAATGTACAGAGGATCTGCCTTCAGAAAAACTTCATATATTACTGGGAAGTTGGGAAACGTTCTGGCCATAGAAATTGTTGTGACTCTATGCTTGTATAAAGGATTACTTCTGAAGAGAAAGTAAAAATAATGAAACTATATTATGTTGGCAATTCGGTAAAGTTACTAGTGACTTATTTGTAGCTAAATTCCCAAATAGACCTATTCCAGGGTATTGGAGAAAAAATCAAAATGTGGTTCGAGCAGTGGAGTTAATTCAAAAAAACAAACTTATTATACCTTCAAATCAAAGTGATGTTTTAGATATAGATATCTACGCGTTAGTGGAAACAAATTCAACAGTATTATTGCGTAAAATCGCAAGTGAGTAGGCGTCAATCATTTGGCTGTATTAAAAAGACATAAATATCATTCCCCTATAAAGTACATACATCCTAAGAAATTTTGGCTAACGATCTTTTCGGACGAATGGAATTTTGAGAAATCATAATGAATAATTGTTCATATCCGTATTAGAGCAATTCTTAGAACGTGTCCTATTTGCCAATGAATCATCATTTTATTTGCATAGTCATCCAAATAGAGTTTCATTACTGGTCCAAATTCACATATTAACATTCCTACTAAGACCCAATACCCACAAGAAGTTAATGTATGAGTTTCTTAGAGATCAAATTATTGGACCATTATTTATAAACGTTGGAGTTATTGGAGAAACCAAATCGTCCCCGTAGTACAAGAAGAACATAACATTTAAGAATTTTGGTTTCAACATGGATGGCTGTTCCACATATAGCACAAGGGAAATTATTATTTTTTCAATAACATTTCTTCGAATAAATGGATAGGAAGGTACGGTCCAATATCCTCGCCACCGCATTCGCTCGACCTATCATCCGATGATTTTGTCTCATGGAGTTACCTTAAAAACTCAATATAAGGACACCCTCATGATAGACCTATAAACCTTGACGAATTACGTGATAAAACCTGCGACGTGATTCCCATAGAAACGTTTGCTAAAGTTTCCGTTTAGAATTTTGTTGTGTACGAGAAGGCAGTGAACATCTATCATAAAAATTATGAAGGGATTTTTTTGTAAGAATGATTGTTTATTTCATTTACAAATGACATGCTATTAAATCATCAACAGATAACGCAGCAACAAAAGGAACAAAAACATATGACAATATCGTTAATTAGTATTAAAATTAAAAACAGCAAAAGACCTTAAACAGAGCCTTGCGGTGCGCCACTTTTACTAGATTAGATATTTTTAAGCTTCAACGAATTTCAACACAATGATATCTATCGCAGCGGGATGAGAATTCGATAAAGCGATTAGATTATTTTTGATAATCCGAATATTTGTAGATACAGTTTAATCCGCTTATAAGGGACTCGGATATAATGGGCGAAGTTTTTAGGTCCCGATTTGAATCCTATTTAAATATGTGTATTTTAATTCCTCTTATAATGGACTCGTATATAATGGACTTTCGGTTATAATGGACTATAAAATCACGACAAATCCATTATAAACTGTGTATAAGTGAAGAACTCCAGATACGTATTTCGGCAAGTAAGTTGCCATCCTCAGCAGAATCTACAAAGGAGGATAATGTTGGACGTACCTACGTCTAACATTATCTTCCTATAAATTTAGGGGTGAAAAATGTTTTGGAGAGATTACACATTTAATAAAAAGACGTGGATGGCGTCATTTATTTCTGAAAATTATCTGAGAAAACGGGACCTTGAATTAAATAAAGAGAAACGCCAGATACTGTTACTTATATGCAATTGCCCAGCCCGCTCTCATGTAGAATTAAACAACATAAAACTTGCATTTTCTCCACCATAGTCAACGTTACAACCGAAGAATAATTTGGAGCTTAAAACAGACCTTTAGAAAAGAATTACTCTTAAAAACTCTTGAAATGCAAGCAACAGATCAGAATGCGCCAATTTGTAGTTTAGATGCTATCATCATTCCTCACAATTCATGGGTCAAAGTGTCAACAGATACAATTAGAAATTGCTATCACCACGCTGGTATAACAAAAAATGCAGTTTCAGAAGTTTTCAACGATAATTTTGATCGAGAAGATGATCTTCCATTAAGTCAATTATTGAAAATGGAGATGTTTCTACATGAAAACATCCAGTTTAAAGATTAGGTCAATGTCGACAACAACGTTAACTACAGAACATCCCACTGCTAGTCAAGCGTTAGTTGTCGAAGTAACAGGAGAATGCAGTGAAGAAGTTTCGTCAGTTGTTGCACCAGTTTATTCAAAAGACTTCTGTTCAAAGAAAAATTACAGATTTTCTGAAATAATACTTCTCTATTATATATACACATGTTGCACATATAATATTCGTGCTGTTATTCTTATATCCCCCTCAAAAGAAAACTCCCTTTATTTTAATTTATAGTCATTATTCCACTCTTTAATTAATTATATAAAATAAAACTACTATTACGAATTTAAAAAGCCCCACGTTGTGGGCCCCAATTGTTATGTTATTCCCCTTCCTCCCTTAAAAGAAACTCCCCTTGAATAAGAAACTTGATACAAGCCTTCAACACAAAAAAGACTCTAGTCAACTCTAAATTCGTTGGGCGGCACTTATAATGAAGTTTATCACTCCGTATGTCTACATGCACAATGAAAGATAGTGAATTTTGTAAAACCTCGTAAAATAATTAAATAAAAATAATAACACCCTTGTATTAAAGGTTTCAAAAATATTCAACTACCCCCACCTAAAATGATTGTTTATTATGAAATTATTTCTGCTTGCACGAGTTTCAGAGTTACTTAACTTCTTAAAATACGTTCATATAAAGCTTTACTGTTATTTCAAACCTATCTTCTTCTTCCTATATAGCGGACACCCGGATATAATGGACAGTTATAGGGGGTGCCTTGGAGGCCATTATAAGCGGATTATACTGTATTTGAAATTTTAGCTTTAGCAAGAAAAACAAATTCATGCATTATTTAAAGCATCATTCAATTATTGTATCAAAAAAAGACGCACTTCTTGACCATTCATCCAATTACAAACACAAATTAATGTTTTGATTATTTAGAAATAAATTCACCCCGAAATCACATCCCAAAACGGTGACGTGTCCCAATAGGAATACTCCAGACGCGCTTTTACTAATAGTCCAATATAATTTACTTTTCCAAACGTAAAATCCTAGCATTTTCTTTCTCCCATCGTAACATAACATCACAACGCTTGCTTCGCGCATTTATAACGAGCTGAAACTTCATCGATCCTCTTCGTGGGGCCTCTGCATTATTTATACGGCGTAATTCTGTAATAAACAATATATTATGTATGTATATTCAGCTCTATTGCACCGATTAAGGGGGAACAATTGAACGACGAAGCGTGTGGGTTCCCATCCGTTGTTACCGGCGATGCGCGCAAAAAAATACAATTTAATTGGCGCCAACGCCTACAGGACTTCACTGACTGTCGATGTTGATAATAAAAAGTCGTTATTGCTGTTATTACCGTATAAAATCCGTAGTTTGTAAACGATTCATTAAAATGAGGTTTAATTGACGGTGGATTTATCGACTAGGTTTTCCAATAAATAAAAAAAATGTTTGCGCTTACAATTGACTCTTTGCTATGTATTACTATAGTAGTCACCATTCTGATGAGTTTGTAGTGCACTCCAGGGTTCAATTCGCGTGTGGACCCGTTATTCTTTAACATTTTTATTGATGAACTGTTGCACAATCTTACCAGTTCAGTATTGTTGATCTATCTATGTCTATAAGCGGCTTATGTACAGCTAATTTTGACATCTACCGCATCCCAATCTCCAAGAGGCTCTGTTTCTAAAACCGTCTTCCTCCAATCCTCTCTTCTGCATGGCTTCAGTTATTGCTTTTTCCCCAACTCTTTCTTGGCCTTCCTTTTTTCCTTCTATTAGCAGACTTCCATTTCCAAACCCTTTGTGATAGTCTGTCCTGGTCCACTTTATTAAGAATTCCCCAACCGTAACAGTGGAAGCAATTGCCAGGCTGTTTACATCTTGTTTACGGGGTAATGAAGTGTCGGAAGAAACGAAAATCGCATATGTAAGTCCTATATACTAGAAATGCTGTAAAATGGGATGCGAAAACTATCGGGGAATTAGTGTTACGTCTTCTATGTGCAGACTGTATGGACGAATAGTAAAATCGAGAATAGGGGAACAAGTAAAAGACTCAGAGGAACAGAGTGGTTTCAGGCCTGGAAGATCTTGTGTTGGCAATATTTTCTGTCTAAAACAATTAACTGAAAAAAAGTATAGTACACGGCCGTGAACTGCATCTTATGTTTATAGACTTAAAAAGGCCTATGGCAGTGTTCCTATATATCAATTATAGCAGGCAATGAAGGACAACGGATAAGAAACAAACTATGTTAATGCAGTTAAACAACTATACAAAAGTAACAAAAGCAGAGTGAAAGTCGGAAACAATTACTCGGATGAATTCATTGTAAATAAAGGGCTGCGACAGGGATGCTGCGTATCAGAATATATGTGAATGCGGCACTGAGGGATTGGAGCAGGAAATCTATGCCGATGGGTGTGCTTCTCAATGAACAGCATGTATGTATATAGTTTGGAGTTCGCTGACGATCAGGCTATATTAGCCGAGGACGGAGATGACATCGATTACATGTTGAGGAAACTGAGGGAAGAATACGAGAGATGGGGTTTGGAGATCAACGTGGAGAATATGGTAATCGGTACACAAGGAAAACAGTTGGTGGTAGAAAATGAAGTGATAAAAAAGACAATTGCGTGTAAATATCTAGGAGTTTCGTTAACTTCCGATGGTAGAGGTGAAATAGACATACAGAATAAAATAACAAAGAGAAAAAATATAATTAGACAACTTCACCCTGTGTTGTGGAATGACAATGTTTCAAAGGAAACAAAAACCCGGATGTTCCACTCTTTTGTCGAAAGCTGTGTTACCTATGGAAGTGAAGTATGGACGTTGAATAAAAAAGATTCGAAACAAAATAATGTCAACACAGATGATGTATTGTACACGATGTTGTAAGAAGATATTATTTGACCACGAAAGAATAAGAGAAATAATGCAAGTTGACACAACATTAATCAATATAATAGAACGAAAACAACTATTGTGGTATGGCCACATGAGTATTGTTGATATTAAACTGTTTGCAAAAATCTTCTAGCGGCGATGTGTGTAGTCTATAAGAAAATTTAAACAAGTTACCTCTCCAGTCATTTCCACCTACACTGTTGATGGAAAATCAAATGTTAGGATCTTGGACTGGTCTGTGACAGTCGCCTAACGTTCAAATTTCAGATTTTAAACTCGAGTGCACTAAGATCATTGTGATTCCTGATGCTCGTATCTCCTTACTGCACTGACGTGGACTTGATAAAAAATGTATACTATACGCCTATGTATTGAGGAAGTTAGCTGAGGTTGATTTAATTTGCGATGACACCTGCCAGGTTCGATGATCCGTCGCGTCTACTGCGACCTCTAGGGCCTATTGTGAGTGGATGTTATCCTAAAGTTCATCAAACAAGTTCAGGTCCTTAAGAATCTTTTTCATGCCAGATTTTTTCGCGTCAGCTACGGAAGTGACACATGGCACTTAAAATGTTGTATTGTTTCTTCGTTCACCATACACAGTCGGTATTCCGTTTCCTCGGATAACCCGGTTCCGGTTCTGTGTAGGTGCTTTCTAAGTCTATATAAACAAAAATAATTATTTCAATCATTTTACGTTCAAGTAATTTAGTCCTGACATGTTCCTTTTTATAATGTTATTTGCCAACTTCTTGTCTTTTTAATTATCCTAATTTTACGCTTTTGACCTGTTCAACATCAAATTTTATTGTTATTAAACTTAGAATTAATCAGAGGCTTATCATTACCATTGCCTGGCGGTTTTAGGTCAACACGTTGAAATACCTTCTAAATTTGGGCGTCTAAGGATTGATGTACGTTTCCATGAAGACAGAAAAGAAAACCCTAAATCCATCACGGAACAGTATTCGTCAGAAATTTTATGCACGGAATTTCTTCCATCTACCTAGTTTTTTATCCTGGAGTTTTTAAGTTACATTTCCTGTTTTCCTACCATTACGTAACAGAAGTGAAAAGTGTCTTAATTAGTATTGGCAGCGGAAATGTAACGCCTATCGAATCTCACCTCAATTTGCGCTCATTAACTAGAGAATCGATTAATTTACCGCAGTAGGCGATTAATAAATAAATTTACCGTTTATATAAATCAGGCAATACAACACAGCTATGCCGATCTTTCAACTCTTCAAGTAGTTTTGATTAACTTTTTAAGTGGGAGAAAGTGATTATCGGTAAATATATTCATTATACTTCCAGTGGCGGCACTGTTTACTAGGGCAAGTCAAATTTTTCGTCATTGAAATTTATCAAACTTTCATAACTGTTATCTTCGTCAGTCTCTTGATGTGAACTACTGAACATTGCGCTGTCAGTTTCGCTGTGCTTATTTTCTACTTCCGATTCTGGCCTTTTTTTTCCATACTACGAAAGATGCTAGTATAACACTGATTGTAAGTCATAGCACTACTTACCTCAGTTTCCTAATACATGTGAATAATAATTATCACAATAATCGTTAAATACATGTGTGCCCCTCAGTATCATTCGTAACTACATCTGATTTATCCAACAGTCACACTATCTACTACTTACTTCGATTAGTGCGACTACATATTTCCGTCGGAAATATGCAATCGCATTCTTATTGTAACAATATCATTACCAGTCCCCTAAGGCCTTTTGGTCCTTTATCAATGGCAAACGAAGGCAGGCAAGAATTCCAAGATCGGTATACCTAAATCATCAAGAATAAACCACAAGACATTACTAGCATCTTCGTATTTACCTATATAACAGCTCTTCAGTCCCTAAAAGCCCATAGCTTCGATACTCTTCACAATGGATTTCATTTTTTTCTCTGTTTCTTGCCCTTGCCTCCCATGCCGCGGCTCCTGCTTGCCTGAGATTCTCCTTCACTTCCCCGTGTGATTTTTTTGCGTACCTGTGGTTGTCCATTTGCCAAATATGTCCCAACTTCCGTTCCCTTTTGCCTCGTATTGTTTAAATTATGTTTGGCTGGTTGTACATATCAATGACTTCCTTATTTGTTCTTCTTTTCCAATTCCCTTACGTATTGTGAACCCCACCAAAAAGCCTTCTAAGCCCCCGCCTTTCCCATCTTTTAAGTTTTTCTTGGTTCTTTTGACTTAGAACCCATACTTCGCTACCATACAATACCGATCCAAGAACAACCGTTTTGTTAATCCGGATTTTTATACTTCGTGTTATGCTTTTGGACCGCATTACACCTGCTAATGATGGCATTGCACCGCTCACCTCAGCGATTCTCTTATCGATTCTTTTTAGCGATATACTTACCGCTAAAATGTATTCTTCCATCAGCTCTTCACATATATTCAGGCTTTTACCAACAGAGAATCTCAAAGCGATTTCTTCAAATATCTGGCACGTAAGGTTGAATTGCAGTATATAAATGTTGCTACGCAATCAGATATGCTGTATGGTCGAGAAAGCATATTTATATATTTTTAATATATTTGTATACTTCAATTCAACTTTCCGTGTCGGATATTGGCAGAAGTCGCTTTGAAATTTAGTCATATCGACGTCAGTAAGATGTCTGAAGTTTTACGAACGTAAAGTTAACAATACGGCGGACCGAACGAGCAACAGGCACCTCTCTGTCGTACACTGATTAGGGATAGTAGGCTGAAACAGCTGTCTCTGCGTGAGAGTCTGTTGCCACACAATCATCCAGAAAGTATATTTATATATTTTTAACATATATACATATTCCAACAGGCACCAAGGTAATTGAAACCGAGACTGGAACCTATTTGAACTAGCTTAGGCGTAATCGCGACTATAAATTTAACTTTTTGTATAGATTACTTTAATTACCAAATTGAAAGTCTCCGAAACGTAGTTTCTACCACAATTTGTTACTTTGTAGTAAGATAACTTTAAAGTCAATTCGCTGGTATTGGCGACGTCACGTTTACTAATAAAATA
>JARFOC010076985.1:4597-15289 GCA_031763485.1 Osmoderma eremita
TTTCTCATTTTCTCATTTTCTCATTTTCTCATTTTCTCATTTTCTCATTTTCTCATTTTCTCATTTTCTCATTTTCTTATTTTCCTTGATCAAAAATGGTTTTTAGATTAAAGTGCAGTGATTTCTCGAAAATCTTTGTTCCTGTGGCGATTTTCAAATGTTTTGGGTTGATTCAAGTTGTACACCCACCTATGTTTTGTAATTGAAAAAATCCACAATTCCTGCCACATATCCGAAACTCAAAAGACAATTTATTTTAGTTGGTCAAAAATTCTTTTTAAACATTCCAAAATACACATCTTAAATCTACTAGGTCCTACTTCAAGTCAAAATCCAGAAATTTACTAGAGATCTTTTATTCCTGTGTATTTATCAAATGTTTGGGATTAGTTCAATTTGTGCACCCACTTATGTCTTTTCCAAATGAAGAAAATTCACAAATGGTGTTGAAAATCTTCAACATATTGAAAATGTTTGGGGTTAGTTCAAGTTCAACAACCACTTTCTTTTCCAGTTTGAAAAGCAATTTGCTCAGTACTACAATATGTATCAAAGGACCTCAATATATTATGATTTAACATTTCCCAGGCGAATAGATGACGAACTTTGATACATTTGGTTTGTTTCCTCGATCAGAAATGGTTCTTTGATATTGGATGGTACGTTCCTGAAATCCAAGACGTCCTACCTCAATTAGGTCACTCCCAAATTGATAAAAATTTTCCCCAAACGAGTCTCCAAAGGAAGCAACTACAACCATTCCAGATTCCCCAATCCCAAACTGGCAGCAATTTTTTGCCCTTAATTCCGCCGACTAATTAAATGTTTATATCTTCATTAATCAAAGCATTAGACCTCGAACGCATTTGGAGTCCGTACACTTACCCAAGCGCAAAAAAAGGAAGTGAAACGGCGTTTATCTATTTCCACAGTGTTCCGGAGCGACTACCCCCAGAAAACCCCGTAAAACACGACGATACATTTAGCCAACGCTGATAATGAAATCGCCCGTAACGCCCAGAAAAGAGGCTACCATAGTAGCAGAAGCATGGGCAACAATAAAAAGTACGTCCCGGACGGAGAGGGGTGAAGGGAAAAGGGTACGGTCTCGAGTGGAAACCTATAATCCGGCACTTTTCGAGCGAGAAATGCCTTTAAAACCGAAATAAAGGCTCGGGAGGGAGGGTTCCGTTCGCGATAAAAACGCTTTATTCAATTTAAAACTGAATAGATTAGCGCCGGAGTGTGTATCGGTCTTTCCGTCGCTGCGGACGGGAATTGGACGCGTTCTATGCAAATAGGTGGAGGATCCAATTTGACCCGTACGGTCTACGGTGTGGTGGCCCGTTTGGTGTTCGTAAAAAAGTAAATTCCGTAGCCCAAAGTTATACGGTTGTTGCGGTTGGACGTTATATTTGAGTACCGTGGAAGGGGAACCGAAATAAATTTATCTTTGTTTTCCCAATCGAAGCTCTCTGATCATTATTAAATAAACACAGACAGATTAGGTAAACAGAGGGATTGTAGGTTATGAAAGCTGGTGCATCCACGTCTTTGATTGCTTCAGCATTTACCAATTTGATTTTCTGAAGACCTTCTTGAAACACATATGCGACATGATCAAAGCAATTGCCAGAGATTTGCCAGATCAGCAGCTATAGATCAACACCTTTAGGAAGCCAGGAAGCCCCGTCTGTGTTATCATTCCTATATGTTTTTTGCTAAAGAGCAGCCTCCTGTACATTATAGATCCTGAAACTTAATTATGGTAGATGTAAAAACGTTTCTTCATATCACTTCTTCCTCTTTTCATAGTTTACCCAAACATTACCAATTAATGATGGGAGATCATTTTTGTTTTGTCTAAAATTCGAACCAATTGGACGAATTTGCCCAATAATAAATTTAGAGTTTCAATTACACATCATGGCTCTATTTGCAACTGCCCACAAAATCCAAATAACTTTAATCTGTCGTCCATTCATTGCTATAAGAATTATAATATTTCTTACGTCAGTCAACAAAAACGCTACAAAAAGGGATTTTTCACTTTCTCATATTGTATGAAATCATTAGAAGCTAATTTAGCATTTAGTGTAGTTAAAATGGCATGCTTTGGAGAAAAACGTTGAACATATTAAAACTAAAGATGTTTCAACATATGATAATGTGAAATGTAAAGCTTAGCAATGTTTTAAAAAGCGTGATACAATGACAGATAAACGTTTGGTATAAGCTTTTGGCGTTGGCCAAAATTGTGTGAAATTTCCATTTGGTACTGTTCAGAAAATCCAAGAAACTTTAGCCTGTCACAAAAGTGTTTACCATCTGATAGTGTAGTTAAAATGTGTAGAAGAAGAAGATAGATATCGGAAATTGAATTCCCTTCTCTGACTTTAACACGATAATCTCATTTCGGGACGCAGACCTGGAAATCATTTTGCGAAATATAGTTGAGCAGTTGTCTTACATCCTGTGGACTATACTTAGTATAAAATCTAAATCCTTTTTGTGAGATCAATCCCAATGTCTAGTCGACACTGTTTCTGTTCATTCGTCAAGATTCGAGGCACAAATCTCCTAAAGCTGCAGAAATGCTCGATGCGTTTACTGGCTCAGCTTATTAAATTATAACCTAATTCACTGTATACTTTGCCTGTAGAGTAGGTAATGGACTTAATGTATAACTAATCCTGTTCTTAAGATGTGACGATTGAACCACTTCGTGTACCATCGCGTTACTTGGAATCAGCAGGTGTTCTTGACAGCTGGATACCGTATGTCCGTGTCAGTTTAAGGATGGCTTTAGAAAGTAGTCTTCTGTTATTCACAGCTAGTGTTCATATTCCTTGTTCAAGTCAATACACCTTGGGTAGCTCTAAAACAAGTTATCTACGATTTGCATGCCGGGATACTTAGCATCTTTAGATTGTGGTAACTGGCAGTCCTTTGGTTCAGTTGGTGGGCATGTATCTATTTTTAGAAACTGACATGTTTGGCGGACTTTGTCTCGTTGGCTTCGATCCGTCATTTCTTAAGCCAGTTTTCTTTTACCCTCAAGATCCCTGTATATTTGCTTGACTATTCTATGAACATTGCTCTAAAGTTCCGATCTTCCATTCTATTCTGCAACTACTATTATCTTAGCTATATCTTTCGAATAATGTGCAGTTCTTCAGCTATCAATTCCACACTAAATCGTCTTAACGTCTATTATTGTTGATCTTATGCGACTTGAACCTACTGAAATTCTTGATATCGTATCTTCACCCGGGTTAAGATAAAATAATGATAATAAGAACTACACCGCGTTCTTCAATCCTCCAATCCACGGAGTAATTTTCCACCAATAATAGTAATAAAAAATACGCTTACCACTTCGATGAGTGAAGAACTCCCGGATTGGTATTTCTGCAACTAAGTTGCCATCCTTAGCAGAATCTACGAAGGAAGTTAATGTTAGACGTCGCACTCCGGTAGATTTGCATCCTTCGTAGATTCTGCTGAGGATGGCAACTTAGTTGCCGAAATACGTATCTAGGAGTTCTTCACTCATCGAGGTGGTAAGGGTATTTTTTATGTTTTATTTCTTTCACTATTTTAAGCCACCGTATCCTATTATTTGTATTTTATACTAATAATAGTGTAATACAAGGGGCAAAAGAAAATGCAGACAAAAAAAATTAAAAGCCCCGGGTGTAAGTGGCTTCTATGTTTCGCAGCGTTGAGGTTACTTAAATCTACGTTCATCCACGTGATACTCATAATTGAGCCACATACTATTGTTTGTTTTATTCCCCAAATACTTAAGGCGGATTTTCCATAGGTATTACAATTCTCAACTACCAAGAGCAAATATTCCGCGCAAACCTAATAATAGCTCTAACTTCAACGGCAGCGCTTTTGATAATCTACGAATTTTAAACCCCTCAAGGCTAACTTCGCGTGACTCTAGATCTATCGATTTTTGGTGGCGATATCGGATAACCGATCGCTATCGATCGCCTACCCCAATTCACCCGAACAAATAATATTTTTACAAAACAAAAATGAAGTCGGCACGTTACAAAGTGTCAGTTAAATGTCATTCAAAAGTTGCTCGGCTTGTGTCAACTTGACATGAATAAAAAGAATCCCAATTGATTAGTGGTATTAAGATTCATTATTAATTTAATTACCAATTTGTAACATTGCAATATGTTCAAACGGGAAAACTAATTTCGATGTAATCAGGTCATGAGCGACACCACACGGCCAAATCGGGAATTGACTTGTCATTATGTTAATTTTAGCGCAATTTCTTACGCTATAGAATAGAAGCACATGAGACTATAGCACTATAAGAATTATATAATCTGGGTTTGATTGTTTCTCTTTTAAACTAAGTGTGTATTGAAAGAAAAACCAAATGATTAAAGCTACGTTAAACTAAGTGGATAAATGAAAAGGAAAATAATAAAATTTAAAAAAAGACTACCCTACCTTTTTACCGTCTAGCTCGTGCGTGCCCTGAGCTAATACCTTATCTACGCTAGCCGGATCTGCGAAGGTGATAAATCCGAATCCCCTATAAGACAATACAAGACAGTATTACTACATTTCGTGCCTCTTCTATTCGATTATTAAAAATTAATATAAAAACGTTGCAATAATATCCCATTTTTACAAAACTAAACTATGTATTAACAAAACTATTTTTATCTTATCCTTACTTTCTCTTGCTATTATTACTCTCCGTCCGGTCGCATGAAATGAACAAGCAGTGGAACAAGCAGTAAGAGCAAGAAGAAGTATACGATAGAAAACTAATCAATATAATAAATATATCTAGGGCACTACGCGAGACTGTGTGTATTTACAGCACAACATCGAGCACCACGTACCTGGGTATCAATAGTCTGGTACCGCTGTCGAATCCTAGAGTGGCTACTGCTTCAATATGGCTGAAAGAGAATGACTCTTCAAACCATCTTTTATCATTTTCGTGCAATTGCTACTCTCTAGAAGCCACTAGTCTACGTGCAGTGCCGGAACGATGAAGCGCTTTGGTTCAGGGGATGTTAGAGGGAACGCAATATGGTTCTTCACATTTTCTTTTAGTTGGCTAGTTTTGGGGTTTCGGATTAAGCGGTGGAGGTGAAACGGGGTTTTTGGAGGAAACTTCAAACGCGTGGATATTAGACAAACAATTCGACTTTTGTTATGATGCGTTAAAGTTAAATACGATCTACGAATACAAATGATAATCCGAAATTTTAAACTTTGAGTTTCGTTTAATCAAACATACTTTGGTTTGAATATATTTTTATATCTCATAAACGGCACACATATTAGAGGTGACAGCATAAACGTTTTCTTCTTCTATTAATATATATTTATTCCCTTCTCGCTATACAGTTATGAAAAAAAATTATGGAAAAAAATCATGTTCATATTTACGAAAACTTCTCGGATTGGTCAATTTTTATATATCGTTTGGTACCTTTTTCGCGTAAAAATGAGTTCCTGTAATATTAGTACTAAATTATTCAATGCCATCGCGTTTAACTACTTGTGCATTTGGACTTGGAGAAGTACCAGACGCACAGTGTTCGGAATTTTAGAAAAGCCGGACAAAAATACAAATTTGCAATATGTAAATAGAGTAATTTGCTTAATGGGGATTAACCGAGTACATACTATTTACTAGTAATCCGCAATAATTACCCTCTTTTGTCCCCAGCTGTATTTAAGGGAGTCCTAGAAAGTAGAAGTTCGATTTGATTCATACTGCCTGGTGAACAGTTTATTGGAGAAGTGAAGTTTTGTTTAGCGTTTTCGTAGTGCACGTTTACGAGTTTTTTTCTACAAATCGTGTACAAGTATGTAGTTCATAATTACAGAATTAAAAGTCAAATATATGTTTAGATATTATCAATATTACTAATATGTTAAACGGTCTGCAAATTCTAACACAAACAATTGGATTAGAACATAACAAGTATAAACAAACACAACGAGACAATTAGCATATTGAATATTTACGTTCGCCATTACAAGTGTAAACAGATTTATAGCGAATGTAAATATTCAATATGCTAATTGTCTCGTTGTGTTTGTTTATACTTGTTATGTTCTATTCCAATTGTTTGTGTTTTTCTATTGTAACAGTATTTACTCATTGTAAATAGTAGTCTTATTGTTAAGCGGATTCTTACGGTTCACTGAGCACGCTTAGTGTGCCGGAACGATCGGGTAGTATATATAGACTTAGATTATAAGCCGGAAAGTAGTGTTATTCAACTGGTGTTCTGTGTGGTGCAAATCTCCCAGAGTGCGACGTTAACATTATCTTCCTTCATAGATTCTGCTGAGGATGGCAACTTAGTTGCAGAAATACCAATCCAGGAGTTCTTCACTCATCGAGGTGGTAAGGGTATTTTTTATTTTTACTATGCGTATATATGTAAATATATCTTTATAATTACAATTTCGTTTTTTTTTATATGGAACTTTGAAGAGATCTTCTTTTTGTCAGCGTTTTCGGGCTTTCCGAACACTGCGAGACGGTGAGAAATCGGTAGTAGATTCAACGCCATATGTCTTGTGTGTTTATAAATCTTCCATTAACCAAACAAGCGAGAACGAACAGATTTATCTTTAAAAAATCAGATCATCAACGAAATAACCTACGGGTAATTAATCCGGGATAACTTTTGTATAATATTACACACGCCATACAATTTCCTCCACTACCCCTACTAAATATAACAGTACCACTACTACAACACAAAGAAGAGAAGGGTTGGAAAACTTTACGTGGGAAAGAAGGGAACGTACGAATCTCTCTAGCAAGTATCAAAAGTGTCTCCGTTTACAAAACACAACACGTTCGTATTAAAGGCTACGTCACTATAATAATACTCATCTACAACAAGTCATATTTTCCTCTCGTCATGCTTAGGTAGTCTTTGTACTTTTTTTCCGATGCGCTAATGCATGCTGTCGCCTGCCTATTCGAAAGTTAAAAAACATCGCTCGTGTTTTGTGTCCCCCGCATTCACTACAGACAGGTACCTATGTAAATATGTGCACGGGTAGGCCTTCCGTTAATAATTATTTTTGCCAGTGTTTGATGTTACTGGCGCACGTGTTTTGTTTTAGAGGCGACACAAAGATGAAAGAGAAAAAATATATATCATGGCGTGTATCAGGATTTACGTACTGTTGGGGCCAGTAATGATTTTGCGCAAATAGGGCTTGTCAAGTAACAACGTCTAGCAATCTGATTTGAGGTTAGTGTCCAGAAACTTTCTTTGATGACTACCTTTACAATTTATGATAAATGGTGTTGGAGCCTATTCTTAAATGATATAAGATGAGATGGGGTGTGTAATTATAAAGGTAGTAAACTCTTGCCATAATAATACACTGACCAGATCAAAAAGTATCTAAGTAACATCGATATGGAGACTGAGGAGGTTATATCAACTGTTAACGAATTTCAAAAGCTAAAGTCTTCCGCCAGAAGAATTCGTTCGGCAATAATCTCAGTTACCACATTTGAATGTAACAAGTATCCAATTTGTAAAAGTACCCAAGCGATTATCTCGATATAGCTTAAAATACCAGACGAACCAAGAAATCCACGCCCCTGGGAACTGGTTTTTGGCAATAAGCAAAGAAGTGAGAGCGGCAGTCCGCAGTTGGTGGGGTGTGGGAGGGGCAGTATCTGGATTTGAACCTGTAGTCCAATCGGCGGCAGTTAGCAATACAAGTACAAGTCCAGGTAGTGCGCACCTCACATCACAGCAACTGCAAACTGGGTATCAATTTTTGTTAAGAAGGTGCTAGTCAGAATTTTCAAGATTTGCTGATAATTACAAAAAAAGCATGTCCTTTTATATTCCCATTTCTATCTATCAAAATGCAACTTTAAAATTCAAAAAATAACCAGTATTACATCTACCTGTCTCTAGTCTTCCAACTAAATCAACTAACCTCCATTAAATCCTCAATATTACTGGTCAAAAGCTAATCGGTTTGTTTCCGATACCTTATATGAAATTTGTTTCTTTTATAACCCCCGTCGACCAACTGAATTGCTTCTCCGCTCACTGGTACACTTGCTCCAGGCGAGTCAAATAAAACGTTTAATTAGTTGTCAATAGCAGGTTTCTATTGCCCAATCGTTATTAGTTCCATTATAATGTATATCCTGTAATACCTTTCCATATCGTTCGCTTATATTCCCATCTTCCGCTTTCTGCTACCATAGCCGATAATTTTTCTCAATAATATAGGAGTATAAGTCATAAATGGGAGCATTTGCTATATCGACAATCCACGCACCGAACTTGGGTCTGTACCGAATCAAAGATTTGCCGGGGAGAAATTTGTGCGTCATAATTCAGAATGGTGGACGCTTTTAGGTGCGAGAAATCGGAGGTTATTAGAACCCTTCCCGGTATGAGATATTGGTTAAGTTTTGCCCCGGTTTATTCCTCGATTATTGGATTTCGACTTATACGTTTGAATATATAGGACTTTTGAAAATGTCGGTCCTAAATCCCTTAATGGCGTCTTCGATTACAAATTTAAAAATAAATTTTGAAAATATAAAAATGATAATATTATCTAGGCTTTGATGACTAATTGTAAATTGTAAATTGCTCGCTGGTTATGCAAGAATCAAATATATATGGTACATCTTGATCTTATGGATATTAATCAGGCAAAATATTAAGGAACATCATCTTTTCCATTGGCCCAAACAACATTTTGAAGTTTGATCAGAATTAGGTTAACATTGAAATCAATACCATGTGCAAGAATGTTTCTCAAGAGGAAAGCGTCATCCAATACAAATAATTGTAGAACAGTATAAGGAGAGACACCCTTAAACAGAAGGAATTTTCCCAAAAAGGGAAAATGGTCCATGCAATATGGCGTTGTTGGCCAATAGATAAGATGAGCATAGAAACACGATATGAGATATAAAAGTCACTAAGGAATTAACTTAAAATGAAAACCTACCCAATAATGTCCATATATTCAAATGAGTAAACTAAAGAAATTGAATTTGATTTCTACCATGAGCAATTAGCAAGTTCATTGTATGCTGAAGTGAAATGTATCATTCGTGGTTGGTATCCAGTAAAACCAATTCCCAGATCTAATTTTGGATCATCTTTCTGGTTATGCATGGCTTATAATGGCTAATGCTGCCGTCTTAGCAATTTAATGGCTTGGCAAGGTTTATCAAAAATTTTATCAATAATCTTTAAGGTCACGTTCAAAGAATACGCAGAAGTTCTTGCACCGAAACACTAATATTTTACCGTTTACAAATGAACTCAAATTAATTTAGGGGCGTTGATAATTCAAAATATTTCCATTCCATTTCGACCAGAGGAAACCCTAATATGCTTAGACTAGAACCCAAACGAATACACGAAAACAAAGACCGCTCTCGCGAAAAACTTCTCCCAAAACAAAAAGGTTTCCCTCCAAATGAACGTCCCGACCAATCCCGGATTAAAGAATAGAGGGGGCCACCGTATTGTGTCCAGTCCGCAGTGTATTTGCACTGTCAAGTTAAACAGCGTGATGTCGGGACGGAATTTCGTTTCTATGTTTATAACACATGTGACGGAGAGAGCTAGGGAATGGGAAAATGACCCTCCGACGGCCTCACATGTGTACGCGGAGCAGAATATAAAGTGAGTATATGCGGCTGTACGGAACAGATGTAGGATTCTCGAGGATTTCTGGTGTTTTGAGTAAAGTTTAAGGGGTCCAGTGGAGCAGCACTGTGTCCCAGACAGAAGTGCGTTTATGCTGGCCTGTGGTGGCTTAGTATACAGTTCCTCTTTCATCTGGATCTGAGGGAGCCAGTTACATACAAACATACATCAGCTGAGAGATGTCGGATTTCGGTTCAGTGGAGCAAGAATTTATCTATTTATCTCACTCCGAATTTAAGCATCGTGGAAAATTAGTGCTATGTCTTCGTTGATGTATACGTTAAATGCAGTTTGTGATATCTGGGGTTAGTGTTTTGAGATTTGGATACTTTACAAGGAAAATGTTTTAGAGTGAGGAGTTGTTACATCAATTTCCTTTCAGTACAAGAACTAATCGCAGTAAAGAAAGCATTTTGGTAGCTTAAAATCCTTATAATGGCGAATCAGTGACGTCATCCTATATTTTATAATATAATTCTGAAATAATTATTGACATCAATCTTCGTGACTATTTACTATCAAAGAGAATTCTTCACTTACTGCGACCATTTAGCAAGAAGACAATTTGGAGAAGCTTAGGTTGTGGGTAAAATGCAAAAGAAGATTATGCAAATGCTGTCCTACTTGAAGCTGGTCTATTGAAATTGAAGACCTTCTTTCAGACGATTATCCCAGCGATAATATGATCTGCCAAGGACACCAAAGAGGTAGAGAATAATAGTTAGCAAAATAGCTAGCTTCTAGTGGATGCGCCTTTCAGCAATGAAAACGATAATCAAGAAGAAGATTTTATAAGAAATGATCTTCGCAGTTTCAGTTAGATGTCGCCGTGATCTGCTTCAATGCATGTTAATATCCAACTTGACCTCACCAGAACATTTCTTATCTTACTGTTAGGAAAAGAGAAATAATCACGTTTTTGCTAGGAATATTAAGTCAAGGGAGGTATTTATGTTATTCGGGGTAA
>JARFOC010077005.1:0-15283 GCA_031763485.1 Osmoderma eremita
AATCCTATATAATGGAATGATAAATAGTGGCAAGATTACTAATATCTGTGCGGTCATTAACTGAGTTGACATGTTTTCTTATATGTATCATTTCTAAAACACTCCTGATTTTGTTATTTTTCTCTCTCTTCAAAATACTGGCATTGTCATAGTCAAAGCTATATTTCTCCAAGTTGCTATGTTTTTTTTAATGCAGTCGTGTTCTGAGCATATTTATGCCCATTGATTCTTTCATCCAGGTGTTGTAATGTTTGTCCGATATATACTTTGTCACAATCCTTGCATGGAATTTTATATACCACATGGGTCTGTTTGTTGTGGGGGGGTTTTATCTTTTAATTTCGTAAAATAGATTATTAAGGGTGTTGTGACATTTGTAAGCTATTTTAATTTTGTGTGGTCTTAAATTTTTGTCAATTTTTTCGGATAAACCCTGGCTGCATACTTGCTGCTACTATCTGGAGTGGTATGGGTAGTAATGTTGTTTTGTGTGTTATAAATTTTGTGTAGTCTTTGTTTAAAAATATTATTGATAAGATTGAATGGGTAATTATTATAGTTTCATTTTTTCTTCAATTGCATGCAAATCTAAGAAATTAATCTGATGGTGTAAATTGTAATTTTGGATGGTATGAGTTGAAACAATTGAGTAAACTGTCAGTTTTATCACTATCTATACATACAATGCAATCGTCTACGTAACGTTTGTAAAACACTGGAGCAACCTCTAAATTGGTGAGTACAGCGGCTTCAAGGTCTTCAAGGACTAATTGTGCAATTACACTGGAAATGGGAGCCCCCATTGCACAACCCTGTATCTGTTTATAAAAGGTGTTGTTGTACTGAAAATATGCAGCTGTTAAAGTAAGCTCAACTGCTTTCAAAAATTCCTTTAGTGGTAGGGTAGTGTGGCATTGAAGTTCTTCCTAATGCCGTTTTATGGAAGACATTGCTAAATCTATAGGAACATTTGTGTATAATGAAATTATATCTAAGGATACCAGTTTATGCGATTCATTGACTTGGACTTTGTCAACAAACTCCTTGAAAATGAAGGAGTTTTTACATGATGATCAGTATTACCAACAATGTTAGCTATCGCGTCCGCTAAAAAATTAGATAGGTTATATACCGGGCTTTGTACACACGATACTATCGGTCGTAACGGGATACCTTCCTTATACAACTTTGGTAAACCATATATTTTTGGAGGGAGAGAATTATTAATTTTCAGATATTTTTCAATATCTTTAGTGATGTATTTTTTTGGACCCAGGATCCAGGAATCATTATTTAATTTTTGGTATTGTTTTGTAGGGTTACTTCTCAGTTTTTGATATACTAATGGGTCGTCTAGTAGGTCATTCTAGGTCTTTCTCTCATAATTTTCTTTATACATAATGACAGTCTTGTTGCTTTTATCTGACGTAATTACTATTAGTTGTGGATTATTTTGTAGAAATAGTTTGGTTTCTTTAACTTTTTTGTTAAATAATCTTTGTTCATACGTTAGTGGTTTTTTGACTAATTACCATGATTAAAAATTGCGTTGCTAACTTTTGATCTAATCGAGGTTTTTTCATTTTGTGATAAATTATCAATGGCGACTTCTATACTATATCGAAAGCCTTTTGAATATCTACAAAACATACGTTTATTTGTTTTCATATTTTAGCAGCTTCGTTCAATGTCCGGTTCCAAATTTTTCTGAATCTGTTTTTCACAATTCTAGCATATAAGTATTCGATCGTGCTGACCATTAACGTGTGGTACTCCATTATGAATAAAACACTAATACACCTCTGTTTCTACCACTGATTTATTTGTCACTACTCGTAACTGCAATTTCAACTGTCCCCATTCATATAAACGATATACTACAGTAGTACAGTAAGACCTGAAACTATGATTACTGACAGCAATAAACAAATCCGTGGTAAAAAACATAGAGTTTTACTGGTGTTTTAATTCTAGGATATACTACACAGGTATGACTGTATCTATGATATCATGTCATTTTACAACATAATATATTCATAACAATTGATAATGACGTGAAATGCATATTAACACGAAAATAGTCTTTCTATCCCCCTAAATTGTCCTTGGCATTGCCTTCGACCACAAAATAATCGCTTCCGGTTCGCAGTAGTTCTAGACGGCCAGATAACATCGGAATTAATTTCAGACAAAGATGGACGCATTTCTGCGTATTACCTAGGCCAGAGCGTGACAAGGGTGTGCAATTATTAAAGTAAACGTCGTTTGAAATTTTGGTGAACAATATTAATGATATCTTGCATTAGATACGGGTGGGTTAACGGTGGCGCGGTCAGAATTTATTTCGCACAACCTTTTTTGGGGTCAAGTATTTACCTACCTTGTAGGATAGAACTCATTACGTGTTGGAATACCGCTCGCCGGACATGCTAATTTTCGGTTCTGATTCGAGTCGCCCGTGAAAGATTTATCTCTCGGTTTTTGTCCTTTGACGGTTTAACGCAACACGGAGCATTTATCGCAATCCCTGTGCTTTTTTTATGACAAATGCATGCTGTACAAGCAAAAGGTTTTAACAAAAGTAGATTAAACGAACGATCGATGAATCATAAAATAAAAAGTCAGCAACAAAAAGAAATACATGGAACGATATTGATTTTCCTTTACTTTCTGGGCATATTACAAAGTTCGCCCGCCGACCATTTCTTTGCGATGTTAACAGACCACAAGTACGCAAGGATTGCCTTGAGTAACATGAGTCCCTGTAAATTGTTTGCGGTATTTAAGTAAAAGGGGGACTTGAACAACACAATTGATTAGAACGAATTATGAAATTGAACTAATTTCCGTAATGAAAATAAGAAATAAAAAATATCCTTATGAAGAGTGAAGAACTCCGGACACGTATTTCGGCAACTAAATTGTCATACTCAGCTTCTGCTGAGTATGATATTTTCTAGGAAGGAAGATAATGTTAGATGTCGCACTCTGGGAGATATACACTACACAGAACACCACATGAACACTAGTGTTATATAGAATAAATGAGCCTCTAACAAATGACGTTCGAGATTTAAAAGAAAATCGAATAGAACTCATTTTCTTCTTTTACCTCTAGCACCTTTATTCGGCCTTGCAGAGAAAAACTAAAACATACTATCAATGTCGCTTTTGATCTTCTATCTAATGGTGCACTCGACATTTTTATATGGCCTTTCGATTCTTTCTGGCCATCCTCAAGTTTCTTATTTCTCGCCGACGCCATATTGGATTTTGACACGGACAAAACGAGTCTTTTTTCTGATTTGAGCCATGTATAAGATGTTGACAAACATTTTTGATATGATTTTATTGACCAAGAATACATTTTAATATTAAATAAGGTAGCAATGAAATTTAAAAATGTCAAACGTTCCAATTATCGTTCATTAGTAATTGAAAAATGTCCTACATCAACGAAGAGTAACGAGATATCGGTGAAAGAATTGCAAGGACTGTGGGCTGATATCACTGATACGTAGTATCGGGAGATCCACACCGCACAAAGTTAATTTAATAAAATTCGGTACATATGTTTCAAGAGCACGTCGGCTCTCATTCTCAACCAATTCCCGAATTTCAGGAAATTCGGGAATTGGAGTGGGCAGTGTGGATCTCCCGATACTACGAGATACTAACGAGATATGTTAAGTATTTTTTTATTTGTGGAATCGAAGTACAACAATAGAGAGTACAAAATATTTACATTCATATGTATGTGTATCCTGAACGACAACAGCCACATCGAACCATTCTTCTAGATCTTGATAGATACTTCGATAATGGATGGTTTACCAAGCCGTACAGTAAACATTGTGTGAACATTGTAATGAAATTCAACGGGGTATTTTACAAATGGTTAATTAAAGGTGAGTTTTGCAAAGTTTATGTAGGCCTTACACCTAATTTGTAGCAAGAAATGAAAATAATAATAACAGTAATAATTTTAAATAAATAAAAAAAAACCAACAGTTACAGTAAATGTTCAAAAAACTGGCCGTTTTGATTAATACACAATCGCGCACGGCTTCCGGCATTTTGAACTGCCTTTAATATGGTTCTTCTAGGAATTACACCAAAGGCATTCTGGAGTATATCTCGAAGTTCTTCAATCTTTTGTGGGACGTCATCGTTATAAATATTATTTTTAACAACTCCCCATTAAAAATAATCCAGAGGACTTAAGTTGGGAGTTCTCGCCGGCCTTTCAACAACTCCACTATTTCTAATCCAACGGTTTGGAAACTCTTGACTTAAGTAACTTCTCACAATTGTCGCATTGTGAGCCGTCTTGTTGCCACCATAAATACTGTAGTTGATCTAATGGAATATTGTTATCTAAGAAGTTAGATACGTACGTGAGAAGAGGGTTTAAGTATCTTTCCCCATTTAATGTTTCTTCATACATAATTGGTCCTATGAGTCGGTTTCGCCAAAATGCCCATTACAACATTTAATCCAAAACGATGGTTAGGTGTCCTTGCCCTATTTAGTCCGGGATTTTCTAATGCCCATTAGTGCTCCGTATTTCTAGCATTCCAGAATTGGTAAATTTTGATTCATCTGGCTAGATGATTTTGTTTAAAAAATCTTCGTCGTCTTCTAGCCTTCTCTAGAACCAGTTGCAGTACTCCAGTCCAGACATAAGAAGGTTGATGATAGTCAGAAAGAATGAACACGCCATATAAAAGTTCAAGTACACTATTAGATAGAAGATCAAAAGTGACCTTGAGAATGTGTTTTTAGTTTTTCTCCACATGGTCAAATAAAGGTATTAGAGATAAAAGAAGAAAAAAAAAACTCGCACGTCATTTGTTAAAGGTTCATTTTTTCTTCGAGTTCATAACACAAAATTTAGCAACTTTGCCAAATTTAAACCTACCCCCTATCTCCAATAATAAGCGAGATCCCCATGGTGAGGGTCGAAAATGATTCAGCTTGTATAAGATTCGGATAATAAGAAAAACGACGCTGCCACTTTGGAGCATACAACATTCTGAGACCATTTTTATTTACGAGAAATTAATCAACCGGCATGTAAAAGCAGTTTCCATGTTTTCTTTAAGGAGTTACCGAAAAGATTGTACCTGGAGCATTTTGGGAGGTAGTTAAGGCCATAAACAAATATCTTGTTTTAAAAACACACTGTTCGAATTACTCCTCCCGCACAAAGTATTAGTTAATTCGAGACGACACGTGTTTCGGGAACACGTGGATTCCCATTATCAAGTCGAATAACCGAATGGTTCGGTTGCTTATTGTGCTGCCCCACAGTCCTTGCAATCTTTACATATCTTGTTTTATAACAGAAATATTTTGGGACGCGAAGAAAACCACTTTTCTAAATATTTGGTAATTTTTGTTCAACAAAAGATATTGACTCTCATACATTAGTAGCATTATTATTATACCTTTACCTTAAGTTCGAATAAAATGCAATGCAATGCAATGTGTTAGCTACATTAATAGCTCAATAATATATAATGGGAACCACACATATATAATGGTAAATGTCTTAATTTACGCAGCCTAATCATTGTTCATGGGTTTCCATCCTAAAACAGTAGCAAATGTGACAAAACGTAACATTAGAACCCGAAAGAACTTTATTTACGCTTAGTATAACATTATTTTTCATTACACGCATCTGGCGTATAACTTTAAACTTTAAAGAATAAGCTAAAGGTTACGTTGAAACATCTTTTCACTGCATGTGTCAAAGAGTTAACACTCTAGACGTTTAAACGGTAATAGAAAAAGAGAAAAGTGTATATTCATTCAATCCCAATAAGTGGCACAGTAACACCAAACTTATTTAAATACAAAAAAGCTCTTTAAACCTTTCCAAATCGATTTACATAATTTGACGGCTTCTACAGCAAAATGATTTAAGCACGCTGTACGAAGCGACGCCAACGTTAAGTTATTGAACTACTCACAATTAGTTCACTAATACATCGTTAGAGCTAGGTAGGATTTCCGTCTTTCTATTGAGGAATACAAAAGCGTCACTGACGATTAAATAAACCGCCTAATATTGTCTCTAAATGAACGTCTAAGCGGAATCTCGCATCAGAACGTAACAATCGACGATCTTATGCCACCGTGAAGGGATAGTCGGAGTTTACGCATTTAAATTGTCCGGTCGTCGTTTGATCCGTCTGTCAGATAGCGAAAATTATAGGTTCAACCGGCACAACCTCTGCCGGAAAGAAGTACAGCGGATGGCAGGCGTCTTTTATCAGCATTTCCTTGACGTCGGTGCGCGTTTCGCCGTCAGGGGTTAGGTGGTTGTTCAGAAATCCCCGGCGTTAATTTAAAGTCAACAACATGTCGTTTAGATAGGGGCTTTTGAAGGCTTATACCATTGCGCCAATCTGTTTTGTTGTTCGATCGTTCTCTAAGAAATCCCACTATTTTTCCTGTAAAATAGATAAGCGGAATGTCTCACTAAAATATCAATGCATCTCGTGTCAAAAACTGTGTCCTTGAAAATAAAAAGTTATAATTTAAAAGTTTGACGGAATTGATTTTTAATGTATTACACATTCCTCACATTATGAAGGAGGGCAAATTGCAAAATCCCCTCCCCCCTCCTACACACACACCAGTGTTATTGTGTTGGATCTGGTAAGTATGCTTTCTTTGTAATTAGATATGTGTATGCATTTCTTCTTTTAAAACAAGTGAAACGTATTAATTTTGTTTTATTAATAGTAATAATTCTCCTCACACCCGTGGGAACGTCGATTTATTATTGCAATTACTTCACCCTCTGAGTTAGTTTTTATTCTAATTATAACGAATGTGCCACCTGCATATAATGCTGCCCTATGTTTGGATATTCCCCAAACTTCCCTTGCATTCAATAGGAACAATAACACTCCAAGAATCGAATTCCGTGAAACTCATCTTTTCGCTACAAGTCAACACTGCTGATTTTGTGGACAATATGCAATGGTACAAAATTGCTAATTAAATTAATAATGAATTTCAACAATAATAAATTTGGATTATTTTTATTTATGTCAAGTTGACACAAGCCGAGCAACTTTTGAATGACAATTAATTGACACTTGCTAACTTAATTATAATGATTATAATGAATCAAGAAATTGTAACGTTTTTATAATATCGAAAAACCTAAAGATGTATTTAAAAATGTAACTTGAAAATGTTACTGTTTCAATAATACGAACATAAAATTTTAACATATCAGTTGATTTATCAAATACCTTATCTAATACTCTTTGTATGTGTGTGTGACGTGTACCACCCTGTTCTGTCTTCTCTCGTCTTGCCGTCACACGTTCCACTCCTTTCATTAAACTTTATCACTACACTTTTCCGATCACCCCATCTTTTGCAGTCGTTTTCTTAATATCCTTTTTTTTTATTTCAGTCACAGACTTTACTCCTCTGACTTTGCATTTGTTTATTCTTATTTAATTCGTTGCTCCCGTTACCATCTTAAATATCCCTGTCATCATTACCACGGCAATCTATTACTATGTACTGTACAGCGACGTAACTGGTCTGTCGACGGTTTCCAAAGTATACTAGCAGCATACGGCATTCCTAGTCGCCCTCAGGACTCTATGGTGGCAACTTGATCTCGGTTAATTCAACGGGCGCGTCGTTCTTCGTCTGGTAGACCCGCGATGTGGTGTGTCAAATTTCTCCAAAACCCTTCAGTTGTGTGGTGTTGTACGATGTGCATTTGTTTATATTAATTTACAAGATATAAAAGTAATAAAGTATTCTTTGATTTAATAATATCTTTAAACCCATTAATTGTCGCTGACTGGGCTTATACTTACTCCTTACCAAACAGAGACCGCCTTTACCGATTGACAAAGAGATATTAATGGAAACTCCAATATTAAATTCAAATAGGGATCGTATAGGTGGCAGTCCTGTATGTATTTAATTAATCCTGATGATAAACAATTTGATGGTAGCGACAGCGTCCCTGGCACACGAACGTAATACGATAACAATTAATTTTGGAATCACCCCAAGATGCTGTAAAATATCATGGCAATATAGACTATCACAAAAAGTATCAGTATCTTACCCGGCTGATAATTTTTTTCAAAAAAAGCATTTACAAATCAATATTTTACCCAGTTAGTTACCCATTGTTACATACAATATGAACTGTGGAAACTGCACGTTGCGTTTATCAGTTCAAAAAATTGCAGGAAGTTAACGGAAACAAATACAAGTTTTGTCTTCGAACTATATCAAATGTACTAGTATTTCATATACGTACAGTCTAATAGTTTTTGAACGAAATACACAAAAATTCTGAAAATAAGTATACCGAAGTGATTTTTCATAGTAAATTATTTTTACTTTTTCATTACTTCCGGTGGATCGGAAGTCGGCATTAACTTCCTTATTTTAAATGGAACATTATAATTTTTATTGCAAGTACTACCCCAAACTCAATTTTCTTCTTATTTTTACTCAATAAAATTCTGTTGCGTTTAGTATTTGGTTTCCCTATACCTATTTCTTTTCGATTTCGTGCTATTAATAATTTTAATGGCATATTCTGCTATTAACGCAGTTTTTGCAATGAAGAAAAAACCAAAGTATTTCTTGACATAATTAATAAAAAAATTAATTTAAGAGATCGGGATGGGGTCTCTGATGTGACAGCTCTATATTCCTGTTTCCCCTGGTGTACCCAACTTGACTAATGATTAGGGCTCTAAAGACTATGAATTTTGTTCAAACTGTCTATCATTTATTCGTAAACAAAATCTAACCGGCGATAGAACACTTAGTGTAGTTACCCATTTTATTTCAGTGGGATTTAAATTTCGAAATCGCATCCCGCATATTATCTATTGATTCAGAATAAATATCGGATTTAATCTTGCCCCAAAGGTAAAAATCTGACGCCAGATCATTGGACGATCTCTGATGTCACCTGCGAAGACCGGGGCCCCCTATCCATTTATTTCAAAAAATCTGGTTCTCTCTCGTTCATTGTGCTGTTTTACTTTGTTAGTGCTGTGTGCTGGAGCACCATTCAGCTGATACTAGCATATTGGAACACGTCAAATGTGACTATTGGTCAATGTTAATGTAAAAACGTGAAACAACTGCACATGTAATTTAAATTTATTTATTAACATTAGTTAGGTTCCATGTTTTACATCATATTCATGCGGTGAACTTTTGGAAAATAATATCGCAAGTACAATTTTATTTTATTTTTTTATACAGAATCACATTTTGAATTTAGACAATATTACATTTTCGTAAATACCTTAACTACCATTGTATAGTGTATATGAAGTTTGTTGTACCCTCTTCCTGTATGGCCTTACTTCACCTCTCTCTTCCTTACTTCCAATATCCGCTTTCCCTTTCTTCATTTGAACAATTTCCACTGTATTTTAACAATTACAACTACAAATTATTACTTCACGTTATTTCAATTTTTCATCAAGCGATACACCAATTATTTGGTTAGTGGATGATTTTTTACATGATAACAGAATACTCCTATTTAAGTGGATGATACTTGTTGCATTGTACAGTCCTTGCAATAGAAGCACAAATCGAGGACTACGCCTTTCGTGCCCCAGCAACTGCCGACCGCCGCTTTCACTTTTTTGCCAACGACGCCTCTAAAAACTGCGCCTGTGTCTCTTGGTACGCCTGGTAGCTTGCATGAATCCATGATGCTTTATAAAAACCTTCCAAACACGTCTTTGTCGATGTGTAATGTTATTTGTGAAAATCGTAAATTTTGCTATGTACCTAAAAATAAAATGTTCTTTTATTCATTAAGTCCCATTATCTGCCAACCGCTGGACTTATTTATTTCGCAAAAACGTAATGTTCTATATTACCGACTGAGAGAGAGAAAGAGAGAAATAGAGAGAAAAAGGGAGAGAGAGAGAGGGGGATAGAGGGGGAGGGGGCGGATAGAGGAAGAGGAAATCCTCAATAGACATTAAACAATCATAAATCAAAACGAAAGTAAGTTAGTGTGCTACAAATAAACCTGATAACAAAATTGTTATCGAGAATACAAAAGATGGTGCGAAATATCATGACAATTTATTATAATATTAAATTAATTACATTTACGTTTTGTACGCATTGCATTGATCGCCGCTTAAAACTTATTTGTAATTAAAAAAATACCTATCAAAAGATGGAATTCTTGTATACAGGGTCTCCCAAGTTGAGTGGTCTATTGAAATATTTTAGGAAGGAAATACACAAAAATCCTGAAAATAAGTAGACTGCCCTAGACTAAAGTGATCTTTCAGAGTAAATTATCATCACTTCCGGTTGACCGGAAGACGTCATTAACTTTCTTGTTTTAAATGGAATGTTATAATTTTTATTGCAAATTCTGATTACAACTGTTATTCTAAATACAAAATGTTAAGATTTTCCTATACCTAAATGTAACTGATTTTAAGTTATCTTTAGGCTTATGTAAAAAAGAGCGTTTTGCCTGCCTTTCGTTTAAAAAATTGTTTTTGCGATACTCATAAAATTTCAAGATTCAAGTTCCTTATCATTTGAAGGTATAACCTTTAGGCCTTGAAATAATAGCATGAATATTTCTGAAAATTTTACAGTCTGGTCGCAATATGGTGTGGAATCTCGAATGTTTAACTGCCCAAAACTCAATGTTCTTAAATGGAACGCTCTGTATATTTTTACATCATGATGCACAGGATCAAATCTGCAGCGATTAATATTAGGTTTCCCTATACCTATTTCTTTTCGTTTTCGTACTAATAATAATTGTGTATTTTAATGGCATATTTTGCTAGAATTAATCCAATTTTTCCCATTAAGCTTCAACCAAACAAAGTATTTATTGAGTTAACACAGAAAATAATGTAGACAATGAGGAACAATGTGGAGAATACGGAGAAAAGTCACTTTAAGTTCACTTTTAGTGAACGTCTTCGGAAAAGTATGCCTTGAAAAACATTTTTTGACAGTTTATTTTTTCGTAGAACTTACAATTAGTTAGTAACAGATTTTTTTAATAATTCTTTATTAATATCAGTGTTGGTTTTTACATGATAAAATACAAATGAATAATTTTATTTGTTCTCATAATTTTTACATTTGGGGCAAGACAATCCGATGTTTATTCTGAACCAATAAGTAATAGGCAAGATCTGGAAAATCGTGTTAGGAACATATTTCGAAATTTAAATCCTCTTGACATAAGACGGACAACTGAACAGTGTTCTATCGCGGGTTAGAACTTGTCTTCGAATGAATGGTAGATAATTCGGACAATATTTATAGCCCTTAGGACATTAGTAATTAGAATATAGAGGCGCCACTACTTTAGTATTGCCGGCTTGGACTCCATCCAGATTGTTGTACATTTTCCTAGTTTTATACATTTTATTTTGGGTTAAGTAAATAAATACTTTCTTTGGTTTAAACTTATTGTGAAAAATTGGGTTAATTCTAGCAAAATATGCCATTAAAATACACGATTATTAATAATAGGGAAACGAAAAGAAATAGGTATAGGGAAACCTAATACTAATCGCTGCAGAATTTGATCCTGTGCATCATGATGTAAAAGTATGCACAGCCTTCCATTTAAGAAAATTGAGTTTTGGACAGTTAAACATAATGAGATTCGATACCATATCACCACCAGACTGTAAAATTTTCAGAAATATTTAGGCTATTATTTCAAAGCCTAAGGGTTATACCTTCAAATGATGAGAAACTTGAATCTTGGAATTTTATGAGTTGTAAAAACAATTTTTTAAATGAAAGGCAGCCAAAACGTATTTTTACATAAGCTTAAAGATACCTCAAAATCGCATATATTTAAGTATAGGGAAACCTTAACATTTTGTATTTAGAATAACATTTTTACTGAGAATTTGCAATAAAAATTAAAACATTCCATTCAAAATAAGAAAGTTAATGGCGACTTCCGGTCAACCGGAAGTGATGCAAAAGTGAAAATAATTTACTCTCAAAGATCACTATGGCCTAAGTAAGTACACTGCCACTTACTTTCAGAATTTTTGTACATTTGCATCCCTAAAATATATTAATAGGTCACTCAACTTGGGAGACCCTGTATACAGGCTGTTTACAGTCTTGTGATTTTATTTTCAAGGGGTGATTAAACATCTTAAAAATATGGTCACTAACGTAAGAATATCTTAGGAAAGTTGCATAATAAGAGAGACATTAATGGTAAAGGGTTATTAGGTTATTAGTGAATTCCCCACTGCATTGCTAGTTTGACGTAAATTTTTCCGAATAAATCCTAATAAGGAAAGTAAAAATGGTCCATCGCACCAACAGTGAATACGTTGACATATTGTTAATTTATGGTGAAGTACGCTAGAATTCTTCTGCTGCAAGTCGTACGCTGAGCGGTTTTATAACAGGCCAACACCTATTCCACAAAAAATCACGGCTCTAGTAATTCGTGGACGAGAAACTGGTGTACTGCGAATACATCAAGGTCGAGGTGTTGGTGGTCTTGGCCGACACCAACGAATTTTGGAAGCCGAAGAAGAAGTCTTAAAACTTGTCGAAGAAGATCCTTCTAGTAGTACTCGAAAAATATCTCGTCAAGTAAATGTATCAAATCGAATTGTCTGGCGGACACTGTTCGAGAATCAATTGCATCCTTTCCTGTACACAAAGTACAGGCTTTACAAAAGAGATTCCAAACTCTTCTTCCATTGTATTGGCGACTGATGAAGCAACGTTTACACGTAACGGCACAAATAACTGTCGTAATACTCATATTAGAGCTGTGGAAAATCTACATGCTGTTCGTCGTAATCATTTCCAGCATAGACTTTCGATAAACTTTTAGGCGGGACTGGTAAACGGACAACTTATTGGCCGGTTTGTGTTGCCAAATCGAATGAATGGATATGATTATCTCTTGTTTTTGCAAAATCATTTGATGGAACTATTGGAAGAAGTTCCTTTGAATATACGCCGACAAATCTAGTTTCTAAACGATGGCACATCGACGCATTTCAGTCGTTTGGTTCGCCAACATTATAATAATGTGATTGAAAATAAGTGGATTGGTCGAGGTGGTCCTATGCCATGACCTCCTCGGTCATTCGACCTTAACCCCCTTGATTTCTACTTACGGGGCGTTATGAAAACCATGGTGTTCACTATTGATATAATTGATTTAGAAGATCGTAACCGCGTTGAGGCAACTGCGGTGACAATTCGACCAAAGCCTAGTAAATTATGGCAATTTATAGATACGTCGAACGAGACTTTGCGTTCAACAACAGGGCTAGTGTGAGGTGGATTCCATGAAAAACATAAAAGAAATTGTTTGAATGAATATACTTAAAAATAAAAATAATAAAAACTGCAAACATATTTTAACATTAATATCTCTCTTATTATGCCACTTTTTCTAGATATTTTTATGTTAATGACCTTATTTTAAGATGTTTAATCACCCCTTGAAAATAAAATCACAAGACCGTAAACACCCTGTATAATAAATAACAAAATATTAGGAAAATGTGACTCGAAAATTACGCCAACTTTTGTGATATCTAAAGGAGAGAGCTGAGGTTGAACCCGAATTATTTTTGTGTTGCATCGTACTATTGAAGAAGATGCATTCTGTCAGGTTTTTATAATAAAGCTTTTCAAACAAACAAAACAAGCACCAAAAAAAAAATAATAAATAATTATTTATAATTCTGTGAAAATAATTTAAAGAATTACTTAATTATAGGTAACTATAGGTAGATAGAATTACATAAATCTTATATCAACAGATTTTAGTAGTATCCACAAAGATTAAATCTTCAATTTTGTAACAATACAATTATTTTCAAAGTATTGAGTAACAGTCAGCGAAACCTCATGTAAACTGAACTAAACTTTTAGATTACAACACATAAGCACCAGTACACTGTATTTCAAAGTTACGTCTATTTCATCCGTCATTAAATCTTAATTAAGAGGATGTATGTATATTAGCAGCCATGCAAAATACGTTAGGGGTTACAAAGTAACACTTAAATTAAGTGATGTCAAGGAATGTGTGAAATGTGGACAAATATTTCCACTTACATATGTGTTTGAACAGATCGAATATATAGAGGCAAGGCAACAATTACGAACTGGGAGCCTTTAAACGGTTTTGCTGTTTCGTTTTATTTTTACAGTCAATATACAAAATATGAAACTTCATAGAAAATTAGATGAAACTTTTCGAAATAAACAATATGTACATATACGATGTGCGACGATTTAATTCCCGACATGGCGGCCTGGTGTCGCCCATTAGTATAAACTTACATTTTAATGTTTTTAGTGCCTGGATTAAACGAAATTCCTATTTTCTAAAGTAGTTATAAAATAACAATGATTCAGTACGCGCATTCGTTTGTGCAGCTAAAGCGTATTCTTCTAAAAATGTTATTTCGTGCTGGATCTAACGGTGGTGGTATAGAAAATTTTGTGCTAAGAGGGTTTCGCTATTCTTTAATTTGTTACTATCTAAAAATTAAAGAAAAGGTTAAATGCGTACACTGTAGAAGTATAGGACTACGACAGATCTAATATTCACACCAAAAGAAATTCAAACTACTAGTTATGAGTACAAAACTGAACTGCATACATTGTAATTGATTTCAAACAAGCGTATGACAGACTAAATAGGAGCGAAATGTATAAAGCAATGCTACAACTAAGGATCCTAAGAAAATTAATGAGACTGGTGAAAATGACAATACAAAGAATAAAATATCATGGAATGGAGACAAATGGAGAAAATTTGAAGTAAGAAGAGACAAGCGGATCCTCCATCACCGACACTCTTCAACCTGACAGAAATAATAATAAGAAATAGCGGAATAAAGACCAGAGGAACCATATTTAATAATGAACACCAGATCATGGCTTTCGCAGATGACCTACCAATTATCGCAAAATCAAAAAATTAACTAAGGAAAATTTCACGGAGACTAGAACAGGAGGCAAGGAAATTTGATCTGGAAATAAATCGAAATAAAACGAAATATATGGTGATGGGAAAAACAGAAAATTCCTTGGGAGGAGAAGATAACCTGGTGGTGAGCGCAAGAAACAACAAAAAATATGTTTTCGAGACAGTAAGAGGGTCCGCACACGGGTCAACTGGCACTCGAAGTGACTGCGACTCGAACTCGGCTCGTCAGACTCGTCTCGTGCGATCCACGCGTCGCAAATTGCT
>JARFOC010077036.1:0-15272 GCA_031763485.1 Osmoderma eremita
CTCAGCAGAAACTACGAAGGAAGATAATGTTAGACGTCGCACTCTGGGAGATTTGCACCACACAGAACACCACTTGATTAACACTGTTATTCAAGTGTTATTCAAGTGGTGTTCCCTATGTAATCGATGAGATTGTAGCAGAAACTTGTAAAATTTTAAGGATACCACCATATCATTGCAATTTAAATCCGATAGAACTCGTATGGGCTCAAGTGAAGGAATATGTAACTGCAAATAACAAAACTTTTAAATTAGCAGAGGTAAAAGAATTATTGCTTGAAGGACTTCAACTCGTAACTGCTGAGGCATGGACAAATTGCGTCGAACACACCATTGCCGAAGAAAGTAAGATGTATGAGCTGGATAACATCGTAGAAGACACGTCGGAAGAGTTTATTATTACCGCTAATACTGGATCATCAGCGGAAATGTCCTCTCTAAGTGATGCTTCCGCATTATCAACATATTATGCTGCCGCCGATTGCAGCGCTATCCACTTTAAGATAGACTTTAGGTCTGCAATTGTGTAGTGCAGATAGAAATGAAACGTATAGATTCTCCCATTCTAATATGATTTACTATTTTTTCAATGACATTAAACACAGTATCGGAGATTCCACCTACTAGAAATTGATTTAATAAATTCGGTACATATGTTTCAAGAGCACGTGGGCTCAACCAATTTCCGATTCAGTGATATCAGACCATACTGGTTGCGATTCTTCAAATTTGAATATTTGATAATAAATGGTAATTCTTATTATTTTTCCTAATAGTGGCATAGAAAAAAGAATAGGTGGTCAGCTGTAAATGCTTAGCCTTCAAATCGATATATTTTGAGTTGTAGGTGCCGTATCAATTTGAAATTTCGAGTAGCCTCCTAATATATTGTTTTCTATCATATTAAAAACATTAAAAAAATTTTTTGGGATCAAATTTACAAGTAGTTTTTGCTACTTACTCCTTTTATCTATAGTCAACACACCCGGGTGTGCATAGAAGTTGGTATGTAAATTTAAGTTAGAAATGACGAAAAACTTTTTTGTCTTATTATAGATCGTAACTTTTTATTCATTTTTCATTATTTTTTATACTGTATGGACAAAAATAAAAATATTGACATTTATAAAAAAAAGTGGTAGATTGGGCACATTGAGTGGTATCTACTGAATGTTGAGTGCAAACTGGGTTTTGGCATTCTTTACAAGCTTTTCGTGTTGGTCTTCTTCTGGGACATAGGTAACAATTTCCCTTCTGTTTTATTCTGCCAGAATTGTTGAAGGCGTACTGGCAGATTTTCATCAGTAGGTGGTACTGGGCGGCCAACATGTTTTCAATTCCACTGCGTGACGGAAAATTTCGCATAATTTGTGCATTCTGTGAACGATTCTGGATTTCAGGCAAGGCTAATTGTTCACTCAACTGTTGTAAGGACAATCTTCTACGGCTTGTTGATGTCTTCAAGCGTGGCTTATTTTTCATGGAGTTCCCGAATGTTGCAAATGGAGTCACCTCTATAATGTTATAAAAAAAGCCAACGGCCATCTCTTCGTTCTTCTCTCCGTTAAATATTCACTAAGGCATTTGTCCATATTGTCGACGCCTCCTTTGCTTCTGTTGTAATCGAGTGTCATTCTTGGCTTTCTTTTAGGACCTTGTTATATGTTATAATGGGAAGTGGAAAGAAGCACAACAGGTTTTTTTTGGGAACATATGTACACATACTTATGTTTTTGCTAAATCCGAAGATTGATGATTCAACTGCTCTTCCTCTTGAATTCGAAATTTCGGCTGCTACAAATGTACGTCTACAGTGCCCCTCTCTAAGTATTAGGCCTGTAAATTTTGGAAGCATATCAATATTCATATGCATACTATATAATCCCTTTACATAGAAAAAACACCAACATGAAAAAGTAAAACCAACCTTACGAAATGGAGAGGACACCCGGGTATGTTGGGTGTATGTTCAAGTATTATTTTGTGGCTGTAGACACAAAGGTTAAATCTATAATTGATACTACCTATTTGATGAAATGTGTGTTTTCAAGCGTGTATTCTAATAGCACGTCCACGTCCTCATTTTTCATACCATCTGGTTGGGATCTGAATTGTTTGATCTCGTTGTATAGTTTGTTTTATGTTTAATGGACCGAGTAATAATGAAAATCGTTGAATATTTGTAAATTAAATATATTTGCTGTCAACTGTGACAAGTCTATTTCGAATCTGACAACTATATTGAAATCAGGTTCGTTTTTGTTTTAAACATGTATCGTAGATTATGAATAATATATCACTACACAAATCAACTAAGTGCTGAACACCATCCTTCTTTTGATGTGGGCATCATTACTGAGCAGGATATTTTGATTGGCGCCTCTAGGTTGAAGTCCGCAGTTCAATCTGTTTGTGGGTGCAACTACTTTGCCGTCCGCCTGAAAAGTTATAGCAGTCCTTAAAGAAGGTTTTATGGGTAATTATGGACCCACTCCCAGTATCTCTAATTTTTCAAAAATATTTAAATATACATATGTCGAGGACATAACATCCTTAGATCATATATTTTGCATGAATACCGCTATCAGCATATTAGATCAGACTACATAATATGTACGTTACTATTTCGTCCAGTTACTTGCCAAGTTGGAAGGTGTTGGTGTGTATTAGTCTTTTTTCAGCTTCTATCGTCTTGTTTATTTGGAAGAACCTACCTGTTTTACAGCGTGATTATTAGAAAATTTAGAAATGAACAGATACCATAGCTTAGGATTAGCTCTAAACGATCAATTGGATTTAAATAACCTCCTCTACCAAATTTAAAATTGTGAACCACGACTCTCGCTCGCTCGACTACCAGGGTATATATTTTTAGCTTGTACGCTGTAATACTCATATTTCATCCACCTGATGAAGCCATAGTATGGTGCAACAAATCTGTAGAGGCATACAAATAAATAATCGAAACTTAAATATTCAGGTTTCTCTCAAAGTTAAGATTCATTCCTTGGAAAAAGAGACTGTTTTTCACTACAGATTTTGAATATTCCAAAAAGTCAATAACAATTATTTTCCTTTGGAATTTTTTCTCGAATTGAGAGATTCACATTGTATCCAGTTTATCTTTCAAATGCACGAGTCTTCGGCTACCTACAAAGAATATATAAAATTAAAATAAACAATTAATGAAGCGGCATATACAATTACATCGTAAAGTGTGTCTCTAACTAGTTATCCTTCGTAATACTCTAACTCCTCAGCACGTCGTATTTCCATTATACCATCGTTAAGAGCCAAATTTACAGACAAAGGCCACCTCGAGACTACTGTTAACTACTGCGCCTCTACATGAGAGTAATAAGACGTATAAAGGGAATGAATTTAACCCGATATCCGCGTCAATAATGTACTAAAATTATCTTCAGAGTAGTTTCAACGAGAAAAGAGTCCATCGAACAAGTCGGGCTCCTTTGTGCATCCAAGTGAGGGTTTTCCTACTGTATAACTACAGTACCGAAGCTCTGCGCTACTAATGCCGAGAACGATCCCCTAGGGATTTCATTACGAAATAGGGCCCGCCACAACAGTGGCGTTTCTCTCGCATGTACCCCCAAAATCCGGAGCGGCTCTATGAAGTTAGACACTCGGCCTAATCTTAACCCTTTATGTTCAGTGTTTAGATTTGAGGAGGCCCCTATTTGTATTATAATCTCGGATCGTCTTTACGATTGAGGACGTAGAATATTCCCAAATATTGAGAGGGTGTTAGTCTTCTTTGATAGGACGCTTTCTTGTGTAATAGAGTGTTCACGCTTCGCCGCTTGGTTAGTGTAAGATATATGTAGCTACCCGCAATTGAGGATGGATATGGGTAGATAAAGTTGAAGACAGCGATGTGTACTGAGTGATAGTAATAGCAAAGATATTGAGAAGGCTAAATATAGCTGAACTAGATGAATACACCATAGAGAGGTTGCTTTTCAGGTTTCCAAAAGACACCACAAGCACAACAGAAAACTAAACTGTTTTGTTTCGTATACTTATTTTAATTGTTACGTGTCAAGCAATACACAGACATTTTTAGAAATACTTTGTTTGAAACTTTTTTATTATTACAGCTTATCTCTTACATGCTTGTCCATGCTCTGCTAGTTTATCGTTGTTATTTAGTTTAACTTCGATTTTACTTAACTAAAGTTGATATATTAACATTTTCTCCTTTTATAAAAAAAACTGACTCTAAGTATCCATAGCTATTCTTAATCTAATTACGTATGTTTGAATTTGCCTCTTACCATTCTACCCCCTATTATTCTATAGTTGTCAAGATTTCGCAAAAACTTACTTTCGGTGTGATTGCCCTTTGATTTGTCCTTATCTGTTTTCTTAACTTGTTCTTCATTTCCTTCAGTGTTGTTGTCTTATTTCGTATGTTGTGATATGTGACTCGTTTCTTCTATAATCTACTTCTTGATCATCTTGTACAATATAGGACTACTTTATACTTTTCATAACCATTTGTTGTTTTATCCAATTTTCATCTGGTTTCATTTTAAATACTACACATTATCCTTGATTAACTATTTCCGCTTTTATTGCTTTTTTATCATGTGTCTACTTTGTTCTCAACTTGGATTTAGTATTTCCTGTCTATTTTTTTCTCTTGTCGCTGTCGATTTTATTGGAAAATTGTTCTAGGATTTTTCGCACGCGAGTGTTCTTTTTCCCTAGGTACAATATTCTCCGAAATAAACAGTACTGAAACTGTCGGTGGCGGTGTCTCTATCCGCGCGCTGTCATACCTGTCATAGATAGCATAGACCTTTCAAGTAAACGTTAAGCAATTAATTAGTAGTGTCTAATTGTTAAAAAGGAGAAAGTTTCTGGTGGAGCAATATTTTCGCTTATACGGAATCGGCCAACTCAACTATGCAAGTCTGCGATACGTATGTGATAAATTCACACAACAGTTTAATAAACGTTCTCCGAGTAATGCCGTAATTTTAAAGGTTGTTGGAAACTTCAGAAATACTGGCAGTGTATTGTGCCAACGGAAAATAAAGTCTCAGGACAGTTAACGTTAGCAAAAACCCATCAATGCGTTTTTGAGCAGATCTTAGAAAATCCGAAAGTCGGCTAGCGAAGGACAGTGTTACAACTTGGTGTAAAGAGAACTTCCTTGTAAAGAATCCTGAAGGAGCTGGATGTGTGTTGGTTTGTGATTCAGGTACACCAACAGTTACATCCTCGGAATTATCGCAGTAGAGTAGAATATAGCGCCAGAATTCTCGCGTTACGATATGAAAATCCTTAATTTCTTAAAAATGTATGTTAAGGAAGGTTTTTGAAGAAAAAAGACTGGGGAAGCGATGGGATAGGCACACTACTTACTTACTTGGGGAAATGATGTCTTCCACCTCGGCCGCTTGGTCCCATTGTGCAGCGGACGGCATCCTAGAGTTCATCCAACAAGTCTAGGCCCTTGAGGTAGCTCAGAATCTTGTTGTATGAGGAATTTTTCAGTTCAGCTAGGGTAGTAATGTCCCTTCCAAAAATGGAGAACCTGATGCGGGTGGCCGCCGGACAGTGGCACATAACGTGGTCTACTGTTTCTTTATCCTCCATGCACAGTCGGCATTCGGTTTCTTCCGATAATCCGATTCTGTATAGGTGTTTCCTGAGTCATGTAAACACAGAAGTAATTATTTTGATCCTCCTACGATAAAGTTTTAGTAATTGATATGCCAATTGCCGGTTCTGGACCCCGGAAACAACCCGCAGCACCTTCTTTTGCAAGGGTGTCGGCTGCCTCATTACCTTGAATGAGGGAGTGAGCCGGGATCCAGATTAGGGTTAGTTTATTGGACGCCCCTATTATGTTCAGAATAGTTTTACAGCTCCAGATCAGTTTAGAGTGGCATTTGTGCGCCTTCAATGCTTTCAAAGCAGCCTGACTATCGCTGTAGGTTTTGTTCAAAATCTCTCTTGCGCACATCTCAATGGCGTAGGCTTCGGCCTGAAAAATTGTGGAATATTGCCCAATTGAGAGTGGGGTTGGAAAAAGGTCTACATAGAATGGGAATTAGCGAATGGAGAATTACGGCGAGGAATTATCAATCAAGCCAAGAGCCTACTAGGCCGTTGTGCTCTTATATGTACCAATTTTCTTAATCTAAATTACCTATAGCAATTTTGACAGATAAATTCTTTTATGGAAATAGAAAAGGTCAATAATAATCAAAACATGAGAAAAGGAATACCGATTTGGAAAATTTAGTCAGTATGTGGGAGTCACAATAACAAATGATGGTAAAGAAGGAAATGAATTAAACAAAAGGAAGAAACAAGCTGATTAAGGGGCTATGGCGAAGACGAACAAATGGAGAAATACTTACTATATTTGGTGAGCCAATAATTACACAGAAATTCCAAGAACACAGAGCGAGATGGTTGCACATACAGTTCGAATGTCGGAACAATGACGGTGCTATATAGAGGAGAAGGTGGTACAGGGAGAAGAGGTCGTCCAAAGAAAAAAAACAACGTTAGAAAACGTTAAAAAAGACGTGGAGGAGATAGGAGAGAGATAGCCAAGCACCGAAAGAAGTGTAAACAAATTATAAAGAAAGTTGAAGAAGCTAACGACCTCGGAAGCTGAATAATTGCATAATGAAGATAAACCCTTTAACGTCTTTAAAATATACTCATAATTGAATTTTAAAATAGAAGTCATGTTTTTAAAATCATTAATAATATACACACAATCACACAAGCAAGCGCCGTGTGTTAAAGGACTTCTTCCGATCGTTGAAGGATTTCGCTAATCTGCCGACACTTCATGACAGTAAACGTATTGAGATTTTGATAAAACCTGCCTTGTTTAACTGAAGTAGTTTGCAACGTGCCACCGAAAGATTCCTGGTGCGCAACGTCGGTATGGATGCGTGGCAATTGACGCAGAGGTGGGAATCGAATAGGATGCTCTTGTACGCGGAAGATGGATTGCCTGACGTTTTCCGGATGGAGAATTTAAATTTCATACCCACTTGAATTACGGTGGTATTCCGCACCACCGGACAAATCCACTAGGTAAACAGTCAGGATGAAATATCGTCGGAAGCGAATGTTTGCAGAAGTGGATAAACGAAACAAACAGCATATGGAAAAATAAACATAAAAAGATAATATTTCATATGGCTAAGTATATATTAAGGAACACGTTACAATATACAGATTAGCAACTGCATTAAACTTATAAACATATTTTCTTGGATAATCAAGATTTGTTTATTCTATTTGCTTTTAACCAAATGAAATGCTCGTTCTTCGTATTGTTTTATTGACGTTTAAAAAGTTCGCCAATGAAAAGAAATTTGCTCTGGCGAAACAATTCTTTCTTAAAATTAAATTTTTTATAGTAAAAGAGCAGATTTACATTTGTAAAAAATGAGAGCACTAAATGGTTGTAACTTTTAAACAGAAAATTTAAATTCATGAAAGTTTCCTTGAAACAAAAACAAGAAAACCAGTACACGATCCACTTCCATATACGACGGAAAAAATATTTTTTCGCTCAGAAAAGATCCCGTCATGAACGAGCAGCTGAGCCTCGAAATTTCGTAAGAACCTTCCCATAACACGCCTATTGCCTGGTATTTTCCTCTCTCTTCGAAAGAGATTTTATTCACCGTAATTATTTTTATCGTGGGTGTCTTGATTGATTAGGTGTCAGTGCGTAAACCGGTATCGATAATGAAAAAAAGCGATGATTTTCGTGCGTATCAGGGGAACGCGAGTCTCGCAGTCCGCAGATACATACATACATATCCCTCCTGTACGATGCTTACACGAAAGACACGTCGTTCGCCTGGATGGACACTTCGAATTTCTCTTTTCGCTAAATATGGAAGCTTGACGTATCGCATTCGGAATTGATAATGCGGGATTTTAATGCTGTTCCGATCGTAGTGAAGAAAATAGGATGGTGTAGCAAGAGCTGTCGCGTGTTTTAATAGAGATAACATGAGCATAATGATTATGAGATGAAAAAAAATCGGATTTGTAACATCTCTAGCGTTCTTCCTACGGTTTTATCAACAATAAAAAAATACGTTCCTAGATTTAAATAGTATTTTTAAAATAGTTAACGAATAATCTGTATGTACAATGCTGTGCAATAAAATCTGGTACAACTCTACCTGCTAATGTCTAGTTGAGTTGGGCAAAAAAAACTGGGACATGTTATATCGTAATTCTGGCTTATATTTTTCTTAGTAGATATACTTCCTACTAATATAACGTATGTTACATAATTATAGCCTTTTCCAAATTAACAGCCGCCTTTTGTCACTAGTATAATAAGGAGTCGTTATAATGTTAAAAACGCGTTCACTTATTACATGAAATATTAACTATAAAATGAATAAAAAAGCAACTATCTGTACGAAAATGATCAAAGCATGCTATAATCTTCGAAGCTGTCAAATGACAAATGGCGCGGTATTTCTTTGGCAAATGAGCTAGAAATTTTAAACTGAAAATCTTACTAGATTGTTACTAACTTCACAACTAACTATAACTGTTACTACCTTGTAAACAAGTAGATACAAATGAACTCGGTACATGTTTTACGTCATAATTACGAAAATTGATCGATTGATATTGATTATACCAGTTAAGGAATAAAAAGTTTTCAGGATTATATAAGACGTTACCGTCTAACATTCATGATATTTTTTCTGGATACCAAAAGCGTCATAATTTGTTGAATGAATCAGATATTGCCAGATAAAATGCGCAAGAGAAAGAATATTACGTCTTTATATTGAGAAACTTTCAATAAATGTATAAACAATGAATCAATAAAATAAATAATAGCTGCCTATTAGTCTAGATGGCCCGCTGCTTTGTATTTTATATCAATGACCTTCTTTTTCTTGTCCAGCATTAGCTTATGCTGATGATGTAAAGATATATTCGTCAATCTCTTCGGTTCAGGATGTAGATTATCTTACAGGATAATCTGGACCCTTAGTCGATTGGTGTGTTTCCAACAAATTAAAAGTTAACGTTTCTAAATATTGCTCAGTTTCTTAAACTCGTAAACGTAACACATATCCTTCTACCTATGTAGTACTTACTGATGTCATATCTAAAAGTAATACCTTCTGTGATCTTGGTTTTATATTGAGAAATTATGCTTATTTGTTTCGAAAAAGCTGGGATTTATTATGCCAAATATGTCCAAGATTTAACGGTTTGTTTATTGCATTTATCGTCAGAAATTTGGAGTATGCGTTTGCACACTATCTATGCCATCAGCTTTCGATTGCGCGTCTTCAACGAAAGTTTCTGAAATTCTTGTCATTCAAGATTGATGGAACTTATCCTTCTCGTGGTGTCGATTATGCAGGGCTGCTGTTGAAACACAATATGGATTCGTTTACTTTGCGCCGTGAAGTACACGGAGCCAGGGTTTGCTTGGAGGCTTCTTCATGGTTTGATTGACTGCCCACCACTACTATTCCAACTAAATGTTCCTCGTCAATCATCAAGATTTGCAGCTTCTTTTGTGATCCCTACCTTCAGAACTAAGATATTATTTGTCGCATCAGTTGAGATAACGAATCTAATATTAATATAATTAATTTAATGGCTACTTTTTTAAACTTTTTGAATGTACTATATCTTTCGTTATATACTTTATTTCTGACTCGATCCGGATATAACAATTACATACATCTAAAACAGAAACTCAACAATAAACTAATCGAATTAATTTTACGAAAAGCAAGAAGATTGAAATCTAATAAATTAAATATATGAAAAAAATGTTTATTAATAAAAGCAGTTAGTAATAATCTTGCCTCTAATAAAACATCTAATAGTTTTATTTATAAATAAATAAATGTTTAGTTACAGATCAATATACAAACTGCAAAAAAAATATGTGTAACAATTGCAAGTAAAGTCAACAACAGTAACAAAAGATGTAATGCAATATATTGTCATGTGTTAAAGTGCTAATAGGTTCTAACCTAACGAAATTGTACCAACTATACCAAATGGGTACCAACTACGAAAATCAAATTATCTTAGGTGGGGTTCTTTATTTACATTACGTTAGTTAATTTAATACTTGGAAAACGCTTATCATTTCATTTGGGAATAATGCATTGCAGACATGAAGTTGCATGGATAAATGCTTACCACTCAAGAAGGTGCACTATTTCTTACCTGCGACTTGATTCTAAAGTGTCCTGGAAACCACATATTGAGGAATTGTCTTTCCGCTACTGCCTGCGGACGATATCCCGAAATATAGGTGCAGCTGCGAGTTTCACATCTTTCTTTGCGTATATGAAGTCAATCGTTTTCTGGTGATTCGTAGAGAATTTCTATTCCTTAGAAGAGGTGTGTAAAAGCTGGGATCTATTTTCCATGAATTTTTATAAGTAACTTCTTTTACTGCTCAAAATACCAACCGATGCTTCAATGAGAGAACAACAACTCCTTCCATTTTTCTAGACAACATGCCATTGTTCCTATGGCCACTGTCGGCTCTGCCATATTCCGGAGTTGTTAAGATACTTTGATTTATGATTTGCTCTTCGAAATCCCATTTTGTAGTGTTGTGCATTTTGTGTATGTATGTTACATTAATAATGTCTATCAACGGAACATGGCGGCAAACGTAACTGTTTGCGTTTTATGCACCTAATATCTAATGGCGCTCCTTTTAAGATTAAAAGTTCCAGGAATATGAAAATTAACTCCAGTCATCAACTATGAACAATGAATATCATCCTTTAGCTTTTGAAGAAACTTCACTGCATAATTCTCGCTTTCGAGAAGTTGATTGTAGTTGACGTTTATGTCCCCATAATAAAGTTTCAATGATATATATTTCAGAACACGTCGCTTCACTCGTCCGACAGCCGCTTTTTCAGTATAATTCGCGTACCATACAATACTGACATAGTCAATCAATAAATTTTTCAAACTGCAAATTTATGTTTTGAAATTAAATACATTTGCAAGGCCTTGTTTTTTATAATTACCTACCTTCAATCTCCGAAATTTAACAAGCAAACCTTTCGCTGCCGTTTGGGTCACTAAAATAGCTAAAAAAAGTCAGTGTCCCCAAACTTAATATGATGTTTTCACCTTTTTCCCATTTCTTCCTCTTCTAATTTCATATCCGAAGCTTGCCTTTTTTTCCTTATTACAATGCTGACCTCAGCAGAACAATTTTATCCAAAAGTAACATATTTACCTTAGAGAAGCCACGTAAACAACTTTCCCTGTAAACATAAGAAAAGCCACCATATAGATGCCAGCCTGTTTTTTTCCTCCCCAGTGTGTTCCAACATCGATTTATTTATTACACTCGGGAAGCTAGATTTTTTTTAGGTCACATTGAAGGGTGGTCGTCTTTACGTATTCACGAGAGGAGCGGAATTTAATCTGGCAGAGAGCTTCCGTCTATATGTTTAGTGGCGAGTACAACACAGCGATAATAATAACAAACGTTTCAGCTCTCCTCCGCTCTGTGTCGAAGAAAATGGCAGGTCGAGATTATTGAAGCTACCTACTCCTTCCTTGGTTTGCATTGCACTTAACCGGGGTTAAGTTTATTGCTGCGACGGTGAAATTTAGCGGCCAGAAACTCGAGATGCACCCCATGAGGAAGTTGTAAATTTCAACGCCGGAACTGGAATCTCTAAATAAAGCAAATGGAGAGATGGATTAATCCAGTTTTAAGTGTTCCTGGGAGAGTTGTTTTAATAGATTTCATACGTTAACAGAGTATAATTGCTTTTAGTTGGTATGTCCTTTTACATAAGTGGTTGCAGTAAATTAGACACCACTCTTAATTGCTCTTAATTACTGCGTCTAATAAATTAAACCACTAGTAGCAAGTTCACGTTTCTGACTAGTAATGTGAGGGATAATGTAAACAAATCTTTGAATACTTTCGGCCTTACTTCGTGAAGGTCCATTATCAATAACCAATAAAATGTTAATTATCCTTCACAAATTTATTACAAAGTAACAATTGTTTCACCTCATAGTGGCTTCTTCAGACAAAACTAAAACTAATACAATATAACTTTGTCGTTATCGTCTGATGGTTTACCTATGTAAGTAAGGATTCTAAAGAGTGAGGATTTAATGTAATTAATAATAGGATAATTAGCACACTGTTCGGATTAATTAATTCGGGACGGCACGTGTTTCGGGAATTCCCAGTATACAGTCGAATAACCGAATGATCGCGAAAATTTAAACTGGAAACATGCACTCCTTTTTCTTCTCCCTTCATTCCCTCTACCTATCCCTAACATATGTACCACCTTTTCCCACGCCCTGTACGCAAAAATTCTTTGAAGAATCACCCGAGTGTTCTCAAGTGTATCCCTTCATTACTCCAATAAATCCATTAGTATGGAAAATGACAAGGGCGCTTCTTCCCGATGGAGAAGGTTTTTATTCATTTTAATATAAATGGATTCATAAGCATCTAGCTCGCACGTCGATGTTACCGATTTCATTAGTTTTAGATTATCTATTGTATTTATATTAATAATTTAAAACTAATGAAATCGGTAACATCGACGCGCGAGCTAGTTGTATGAATGAAAGTTGTAGTAGTATGAATCCATTTATATTAAAAAGAATAAAAAACTTCTTAATCTGGAAGGAGCGCCCCTATCATTTTCCGTAGTAATGGATTTATTGGATTAATAAAGGCATACACTTGAGAACACTCGGGTTGTCCTTCTAAGAATTTTTGCGTCCGGGGTGTGGAAGAAGGTTGTACATATGTTAGGGATAGGTAGTGGGAATGAAGGGAGAAGAAAAATGTGTGCGTGTTTCTAGTTTAAGTTATTTTCGCGGTCATTCGGTTATTCGACTTGTTAATTGGAATCCACGTATTTCCGAAACACGTGTCGTCCCGAATTAATTAATACTTTGTGCGGGAGGAGTCCTTGCAATCTCTACTAATAATAGGATAAACTGTCGATATGGTTTTGTGAAGTAATTTATTTTTTAACATACTGTTTATTAATTTTAAACTATAACCATTATTAACTGCAATTTGTTTTATTAAATTAAATTCTTTATCAAAGTTTACACTCGAGAGAGGATAAGTTATTAATATATGTAGGTATGAATGATATACTGCTATTTTTTGTTGGAAGGGATGTGCTGATGTATTATGTATTGTGATATTCCTATGTGATTCTTTATGGTAGATTGCAAAATCGAAATTGTTATTAATTTTGCTTATGGCTAAATCTAAAAAATTAATACAATTGTTATCTCCTAATTCCATAGTAAATTTAATATTGTTATTTATGGATCATCAGGCGATTTAGCTTATTTTTTAATAAAACGAAACATTGATGTTGCTTATGAGCCAATAATAATTTGTAAAAAATTTAACATATGGCAATATTGACAAAAAAACGACAAAGTTATATTAGTTTTAATTTTGTCTGAAGAAGCCACTGTGTGGTTAAACAATTGTTACGTTGTTATAACTTTGTGAAGGATAATTAACATTTTATTGGTTATAAACAAATCTGTAAAATGCAGAAATAGAATAATTATAAAATTTTACCCAAGGAAGATATTTAGTCGACATCTTCTGTTCATATGTGCCTTAATTTTTTTTAACATTCCTAACTAAGATCTTCCACATTATTTTCTTTATCTTTTCTAGCATCTATTTTTTAGGTTTCATTTACAATTGTTTTGAAGTCTTTCAGCCTCAGTTTTTACCGACATTAATATCATTTCGTTTCGAACTTCCATCCTATTCTTAAATTGCAGAATATGTTCTGAATGTATGAAGTTCTCTTTTATATTTCCGAAAACAGTAGAGGAACGATTTTTAGCTTTGCGACTTAACATCCTGCCTATTAATACATCGATTTAGCTAATTCGCACTTGTGAATAACACCTTATCTTCCAAAAGATAAAATTTATATTCCAGGTCAAAAGTTTGGAATCATTTAGAAACACGCATAACTCTTTTTTTTAATTTTAAAATTACTTGATCCAAAATGTATCTTTATGTTGTTCGAGATAATTTCATGAATAATAAGTACTGTTGTGCTGAACAAGCGTGGCACGATAGCTGTACTGCAATCGTTGAATTCCAATTTGATGCAGCTTTTGTGAAAGCAATTCCAGCAAGATTCTGGGATTTATTAGTCCCAAGAACTTAAAAAGTCGCTACGGAAATTAGTATATCTGTTTTAGTGTGCACACAAAGAATTTTTACAAAGTTAAATGAAGCGGTGTTGCAGTTTTCCTAAAAAGAGTTAAGTTGTCACAAAAAATTTGTTAAAATAGAATTAAAAGGAAATAATTTGCACTTTGTGGAAGGATTTCTAATCGTAATTAGCAATTTCCAACTTCAAAGAGCAGAAATAAAATACATATGGACCGCGTTACTGTTAGTTTTATATCGGACTCAGATTAACCCATATCGGTCGCTAGCTTTATAGACGTGATTCTCGCCAGGTTGTAGCTAATTTCGGTAAATGTACGAAACGTTTGCGGTATTAAAAGAATAAGATTTTTTCACTTGAAGATTTTATAGGTATAACTTTTCTTTTCTTGGGATGTACTAAGATCTCACTGCTAGTCTCATCACTACACTCAAAATCACTTTGAGACCAGTTTTCAAAATATTCACTGCCACTATCATCACTATCGAGATTTGTAAAATTTTCGTTATTCATTTTTAGGCTCAAAATATTAAGAATTAAGTACAAAAAGCAGAAAGATATCACTTTAGATGTTAATTGATTCGTTGCTGATGCTGAATTAACAAGGCGACAAAGTGTTGTTGTCACGTGAGAGGTGACTTACGACCGATAAGTGTTAATAACAGCAACCGAAAAATTTGACTACTTTTGGTGTTGGTAAAGGATTTGGCAAGGGGAAGGAGTTAAGGTACGACCAGAATGTGAATCTGTACATCATTATTGAAACTTTATTTCCATAGGATTATTTGAAGAATTCCTCATAGTTGTTAAAAACAGAATAAATCACGTTATATTTAATAAAAAAAAATAGAGTAATTTCAAGTCCCTCCGAAAACAAACCTAGCAATGCAATTAAGTGCTGCTACTTCCGCAGAGAAAAAACTTTACATTGTTAAAGTGAGATTTTAACTACTGTAATGGAACGGTACAGTTTACAATATATTTTTTTAATAGAATAGAAAGTAAGGGTAGTGCAGTTTTGGAAAGTTT
>JARFOC010077066.1:0-10782 GCA_031763485.1 Osmoderma eremita
AGACGTGTTGTGTGATCTCAGAGGTATATTTATATATTTTTTTAAATATATTTTTTATATACTTCATTTTTTGAATCATATATTTGGTAACGTCGTTAGTTAGTATATAGGTAATGAAGGTAAACTTAAGAGATGATTGCGAAAATGTTAGCTGCGAAATTGGTGCAGGATTCTGGGTTCTGGATTCTGTCGGGAGGGGAGAAAAAGCCACACGCACTTGAGTCACCCCTTTAGGGCCCTTTGTGCTTCAAGAAGACGCATCTTAGTGACGCCCTCACGAATGAATGCGACACGCTTCACATGTGTCAGTTCGTTTCTGGTTGCCACTTGTCTCACTCGTAGCCACTAGATAAGGGTGCCGTAAGTTAGCATGAGCTTAATAATGTACAGCCACAACGTTGCCCTCGGAGGGAATCCCCAGGTCTTCTCAGGGACTGTCAGAAGGCCACATATGCTTTTTCAATTTTTGCTTTGACCTGCTTGTCCCTGTTCAGGAGGCACAGAAACATATGTGTAGAGCAGCGACAGCTGGTGTTGACGTTACGAGAGGGCATTAGCAGAGATAGTACTGATTGGGCGGTATTGTGCTGTCACTTTAACAGCACGAGAGCTACACGTAGTTATACGAAGCAGTACTATCTTAAGTAATGTCCACCCGTAACATCAGCACCTGATGAGAAACATGACCATAGAATCTCCACTTACCCTACGAATTATACTTTGTAGTAGTTCACATTATTGGGAAGTCAGAGTATACTTTGCCATTACGAACTACACCTTAAGGGATATTGTCAACAAAAAATGACATATTTGTACCATATTTTACAGAGACATGTCGAAAAACTGTTATATCAATATGGTCAATATTTAGTATCCTGTATCCTCAAAAATATTATCATTTCTGTCACTGCCACATGAAAGCTTATTCTATTATATTTTAATCGTATAACTTACATTTGAAGTGCGCCATTGGACAATAGTAAATATTTAAATTTCATTCATTCATTAACGAGTAGTGGGTTCAATTCCTACCGAAGCTGAAATTTTTTAATTAATTTCGATCATTGTTTAATATCGCCTGAAATCAAGAAAACCATTAATTTGTGAAATGTTATACTTTTTATTACATAATTTTTTTTTAATATTCTTTGGAGCATTACTCTTCAATACCTAATTTCAGTTATTACATCGAATTTAAAAACATCGAACTGCAATCGAAGAAGATGCAAAAAAAATCAGTTCTCAATCTTTACCTCAGGGAAGTTCATACATAGTTCCCATCGGCAGGGATAAAATTACTATCGTAGACCTCGGAGGCTGAAATCGAGTAGCTGCATTTTATTATTGGATAGGAGAACGCCATATGGTAACCTAACTGTACACGTATTTCGGATGCTATCGGAATCCCTCCTTAATAAAAAAAAAAAAAAAACGGTGCATCGTATTTCCTTTCCCTCTATGTATAGGTATACTCTAGCGCTACCTGTTAAGTCCGCCCTCGTCCCTAGTACCGCAATCTTCACCTATTATTTACAATCCATTCCGAATCCCTTCCTTATTGCCCTTAAAGTGTCGAAAATCCAAAGATGTATAGAACGCCTGCCTTCCCAACATGAAAACTAAAGAGTTAAATCCCCTTGTGTCGGAGCTACTCGTAAATATTTACAGCTATTGTTGTGTTATTCCAGTTTTGTAAATAACTAACAGATTTTCGCTTGATTTTATAATGCATTGAATTAATGTTAATGTGCGACCAAGCTTTTAGGACTAATTTAATGTTTTGGATTAAGAAAACGGAAAGATAAGTATATGAATGAATTATACATATCTACACCTTATCCTTATACAATTTAGTATATGTATATTTGCATTCAGTTTTGTTATCTGCTTTCATACATGTATAAGTACATCCTCAAGATTGGCTTACTAAAAAAAAAGCTTTCTCATAGGTATAGGTGTCGAGAAGCAGCTGTATAAATAAAAACAAACCATAAATCCTTTTCAATTTTCCACACTTGTGTATTTCTCACAACAATAGTTTCTTACTCGATTAAAGGTAATCGTTTTGAGCATATAATTTTATGTATTTAGCGCTTCTCAAGAAAGGCAAGCAATGAACATGCTTGCAAATATTTACATACAAAGAATTGAAGATAAAATTTCCAAAATACATACATCCAATGTATTAAATTAATGCCTATAAATATAAAGGCGAAATTATGATAGCTTTTAGATAGATACATTAAACGTGCTAAACAAAAGAGGATTGATGAACAGAAAAAGTAAATAAACCAGTCTTAAAATAATACTTTTCTTCATATTATTTTAAAACTGGTTTTTGATACTAAATGCTTTCAAATAATATAAATTTTGTTTGAACACATGTTACTTGACACTGGGTGCAGCATAAATTTTTATATTATCTTTATTGTCTTTTAATGGAAGCCTTCTGACTAAAGTTGCTTTATACCATCCATTCGCAAATCCTGTACCAATCTGTGCAGGTTATTGGAGGATTGTTTTTTAGCTTCCCACCACGCATGCCTTCTCGGATCTAAAGCCTTGCATTCACATATGATGTGGTATCCACCCTCTATTGGCCCTCTGAACAGTCTGCAGTTTAGGTCCTACGTTTTAACCCCAATGTACATAGATGTCCTTTCAGAGCACAATGTCGCGTTATAAGACCTACTACTAATGAAGATGATTCCCATTAAGTTTTACCAGTTCTTCTTTATTAATGGTTACTTAATGAAGGTCTTTGCCATTAGTACGCCTGGTTATATTATTCTAGTGTTCCTTATGTTGTTCTTTGACCTGTGGGCCCTTGCACTACGTTTCTAGACAGTCCCGGAGCTAGTTCTGTGCCTACGATGGTTGTTTTTGCGCTAGCTCTTTAGCTTTCTACAGCCTTCGATTCCTGAATGTACAGCTACCCCCAGAAAAGTAACTTTATTGCATTCAGTTCTAGTATGCATTCACCGGTCAGTCTTGCTATCACTTTGTCGTTCCATAGTGCTCTCAATGTCGCCTGGCTGTCCACTACAATGCAGATCCACTAATGTTCGTATGCTCTCTCATTGCTTTCTGTTGTACAATGCTTTGTGTGCTTATGTAACTGTGGCGTAATTCCACAGTGGACCTAGTGGGATATCGCTTATCTCACTATATATTCCAACTCCTGGTAGTTACACAGTAGGCTTAGTCGAAATTTGGTTTCACGAGTTTTGTAATTAGTAACACAAACATTCAGAAATACTTTATTCATCGCTTTCCGTGGTAGTTAAAAATCACATCTTACTATAGTTTAGGAACTGTAATGGATAAGAAAAAACTACCGCCCGATCAATAGATAAGTAAGAATAATAAAATTGTGTAATATAATAAACCTTCTTATCAAAATAAAAAAAATACCACCAAGATATGTATCATGTAACCTAAATTGAAATGTAAATATTTACAGAGTTAGTTCGTTGTTACAAGGAGTAGCATCCGATGGAACAACATTTATAAATATTTGCTAATATATTATGGAGCGATGAAGTTTTGATTATTGACCATAATAAAGTATACTCAAATCGGCAATCACAGATGGTATTCTGTACAGCAAACCATAAGGGATTCCCGATTACCTGTTACATGGAAAATAACAAAATGATAATCAATAAAAATTATATTCTTATATTTCGGAACCATTAAAGTCGATACAGCAAAATGGAGAGAGTATCCGTGACATGACTTACTTGTGACAGACAATTTTCCTTTTTCACAGCAAAAAACTTTGCAAACTAATTAGGTCCACCAACTGTTGCCCTAAAGTTTTTGCAATTGGTTCAGATTACATAATTAGTTGTGAAATGTCTATCTGCATACAAGAATTTAAAATTTAGGAATATACTGTAATGTGTATGTTTGTTTTTTCCTGTCCATCTGTATTGACTATAATTTATTCTGGTGTACAGTTGATCTATTACTAAAACAATTATCCTTTACGTACAATTTTACTATGAGATTACGATGAAATGAAATGCTTAAGAAGAATATCAGGAAAATAGAAATGGGAAAGACAAACCAACGAAATCAAAGCGAACTAATCGGGAAAGAGTATGTCGTAAAACACAAAAGAAAACCAACTGGGTTGGTACGGACATATAGTTAGATCAAAAGAGAATGCACCTACCTATAGGAAGAATGTTAGGGGCAGGGAGGCAGAAAGATAAAATAGGTATTATACTGTCTAAGATTGAATGACATAAAATAACTTTGCATGATGCAATGAAATGCACCATCTTCAGCAAAAGTTATACATGTCGATTATGCAAAATATCCTCCTACGTTATAAAACCTTTCGTAATAAATATTTGTTAAAGAACATTGATAATGTCATACCGGCATATAAGTAAGAGAAATGTAATATTCGGCTTTTGTAACCCGTGTTTAAGCCACGAAAATGAACAAAACCTTTTAAACAACATCGCCACCAAAATTAGTAAAGATATTTGCGCGACGATTTTGACCAAAACCACGTAGGTTAAAAGCCATACACAAGCCCCTAAAGTGATGAACGCTAGTATCAAGCACGTAAACGTTGCTGTAGAACCGTTAACACATAAATCGGCAGTTCACGAAATCCATTTATGGGCACGGGTGAAAGTTTATGTAATGTAACTTTATTTTCACGATATTTACTTCTTTTACGTTTTTACGAGTTATTTTTTATCGGCATGGCTTTTCTCGTATTCCATTTCTGCCGCGGAGATAATAAATTACTGTTAAACATCCGCACGTAAAATCGCAATGGTTGCGTAACGTGAAAAAGGCAAGCACTTTATATTGCCTAGAAGTGCAAAGAATCGCAGAAAACTACGAGTTGTGTAATTTAATAGAGTTTTATAACTTAATTGAATTGCGAGCCAGTAATTATCAATCACTCTTGATAGTCTATATTTTTGCGCATGAAATCTAGCATCTGGGAATTTCTTAATATCGAAATAGGAAAAGGTATGATGAGATTTGTAAGTTAGAATGGATATTTCATGAATTTGATTAATCTTAACTTGAGAATTTAAATATACCCAGATCTATACTATGCAGGACGAACTCGTGTTGAGATAAACTAATAAATTTAAATAAAACAAAGCCGCTATACAGGCTGGGGCAGCGAAACATCCCCTAACTTTGAAGGTGAATAAAAAAGAAACTAGAAAAGGTAGAACAAATTAATTTTTTTGTTTCAAAAAAGCAATATTGAAAGTTTGTTTCATTAAGTTTTAAACAAAATATCTCGCAAAATATGGCCTTCATTTTCAATACATTGTTGTAGCCCTGCTACATATTGAAGATTCGCATCACCCTCTGAAGCATCTCTCCCAGTATTCGACCTATTTCCAGGCGTATTGCTCCTCTTAAGGCTTGTATACTGTTAGGGCGATGTTTGTATACCTCAGCTTTGAGGTAGCCCCAGAGGAAGAAGTCGCAAGGAGTTAAATCCGGCGAGCGCGCGCGCCAAGAAATGCCACCGAACCTGGAGATTAAGCGGCCGGGGAAAATTTCCCTCGGAACAGCCATTGAATTATTGGCTGTGTGGGTCGTGGCGCCATCCTGTTGGATCCAGACACGTCCCATTTCCAACTTTGATGCGGTGCAAAAAAATCTTCAATCATGCCCACATATCGTTCAGAAGTGATGGTTACCACAGGATCCTATTCCTCAAAAAAGTAGGCCCTGATGATGCCTTCACTGCTGACTGCACACCAAACTGTTATCCTGTCACTATTTAAGGGCCTTTCTTGAATCTGCCTAGGGTTGGCATCACTCCAATAACCCATGTTCTGTTTATTAACGCAACCGGAAGGATCGTCGCTGGAAAAAATCACTGCGTCATCAGGCAGATTTTCAATAAAATTTTCACATGCCTGTATACGATTATGAAAATCCTGTTGTGACAGTTCTTGAGTAACGACCTATGAGGATGGAAATTAGGATAAATGTGAAGAATTCGACGTACAGTGCAGCTAGGTAGGTTTAGGGTGATCGCGTGCTTCATAGCATAGAGCTTAGGAGACCGTATAATGGACTGTCTTACTCGCTCTATGTTCTCCGGTGTTCGACTGGTCCTTTGTGCGCTAACTTTCTATAAAATACAAAATAGGATACGGTGGCTTAAAATAGTAAAAAATAAAAAGAAAAAAGAAAAAAAATACCCTTACCACCTCGATGAGTGAAGAACTCCTGGATACGTATTTCGGCAACTAAGTTGCCATCCTTAGTTAGTTGCCGAAATACGTATCCAGGAGTTCTTCACTCATCGAGGTGGTAAGGGTACTTTTTTTAATTTTTTTTTAAGACTAATCAAGTCAAAAGATAAGTTCGAGAGAACTTGGATTGCTTCTGCATTCAGTCAAAAGGTCAGTTAAAAGGCCTATTCTAAATATTGGTTTGTTGCGTGCCATCTATGAGGAACGCTCACTAAACTAAGCGTAAAACTGTTAACAGTCATTTATAGAAGTTACCCATCTTCCCTAACGTAGCACATATCTAATAGGCCCAGTCCTTGCTATGCTGCTCTTCCCTCTCCAGTGCACATGCGTATGGGAATAAACTCGCATAATCCTTACTTTTGCGTAGACTCTTTTTACCAACGAAGCTCTATGTCTATTTCTAACTTCCATTCAATCCGCATACTGTGAGTCATATCCACGGGATATGACTCACCCTATACAAGATGGTAACATTAAATTAATTAACAAATAAACTGGAGCAGGATATTAAATACATAATTTTTAATGTAATGAAGTTGAAGGACGACTACTTAAGTGATAATAATGGCAAAGAGCAATCTAAAGTTAGATTAGCGTAAGGTGTAATTTATGAAAGTAGATGCTCACCTGATCCAAAACGTCAGCAATAACCGAATATGAGTATGGGCAACAACTTTCTATATTAATTAAGGTTTGCGCTGAGATAACCGGCACAGAGAAGTCGTCGGGTGAGCTCAGATACGACGAAGACAGCGTTGATGGTATGGGGCCAACGAACGTCGGGAAAAAAATTAAAACAAACCCAATTTAAGTTAATGGACACTTCTTGAATAAAAAAGATTAAATTGTGGCTCCTCGGTCCGAGCAAATAGCTGTAATCTTAATTAAAAACTAAATGAGTTTCTACCAACATAATTTCGCGAACCTTATTTATTTTTGTGTTAAATTTAATTATTAATTATGTTTTCGGGATAAGTCGTGGGCGAGCAGATAATGTTCGGGAAAGGCGGCGGGCCCGTCTCTCTCACCCTGCCCAGCACTTGTCGCGTCCTCTCACTCGCAGCACGTTACCACTTTAGGCGTATCGATTTCATAATTAAATGCCGAATGTAATTTGCCACATTTGACAGCTAATTAAAAATTTTGATACTCTCACGAAAATTTATCACCTACCCGGACAACGTAAGGCCGACCTGGGGTTTAAATTACCGAACACTTCTTAGTTTGGGCAGTTTCTTAAAATGGGATTTTAAAATTGAATTTCGGGTATACCAGTTGAATGAAAATTTCCAAATTGTATTAACATGAGTGCACCGATAGGTAAAATCTCCCCCTTTTTTGATCTACCCACTCAGAAAGTTTTTGATTACTACTTAAAGAAAATGTAATAAGCTCTTATAACCTCCCAAAATACATATAAAGCACAGATATGTATGTATATGTACCCATATTTCTTTAGTTTAATCAAAGAGTGATTAAAAAACATCCTTCCATCCTGTCATTAAAGATCAGAGTTTTACACCTAATCCCACAAAGAACTGGCGAGCCCATCTCATAAAAAAGCAAACTTAATTATATAGCTTTGCTTTTATACGCCTGTCAATTACCTACCCAAGAGTGCCAAGTTCGTCTAGAATTACGTTCTCTTTGTAATTTTCGTGTCCTTGATACGGAAACTAGTACATACACTTTGAATAGCCAATCACAGCGCATTGTAAGAATTGATGTGATCACTGGTTTCGATTATGCGCCAACCTCATTTCACGACTTCTATTTGCGGTTTCTATAAAGACTGGCAAATCACCGATCCGCGCGATTGATTTTTTTATCCATTAAATCTGTTTCGTCTGTTCTTCTAATATGAGAATTCACTGATTTACTGGAACACACATCTAGTTTTCCTAATGAAAGCTGCAACTATACAGATGTTAGTTCGTTTAAAAAATGATTGTCGACAACAAAGCTTTCATTTATACAACGTAGTTTTACCATAAATTCTATATAATAGCTATATAGCTACGGTTGATAATAATGTCAAGGAATATCTCCGGTATCGTCGCGCCATCTAGTGGCAGATGTACAAAGCAGCTAGTTTATATTGTAAAAGCGCGCTCTGATTAGCTCCTTGAACTATGAATAAAATTAACAACTGTTCGCGCGCTTTGATTAGCTTCTTGAACTTAAAAACTACTCGCGCACTCTGATTGTCTCCTTCTGTCAGGATCAGAATTATATCTGTTTCTAGTTCTTTTTCGTCGCAGAATATTCAAGAAATAGAATTTTCGGGAACGAAATTTGATTGTATAAGGAGCCGTGTAAATAAGTTAGTTTTAGTATAAGATTATTTATGTTTGAGTAAAAGTCGACGTGATTTGTAAATAGTGCAGTTCAGAGTTAATGTTATTGAATTATTGTAAGAACTTTTATGTGTTTATTTGAATTAAGTGCTAAATTAATAAAGTAAAATTAACGTAACTAGTAAGTGAGTGTTGTTTGAATTTCGTCGAACCCAAGTATATGTCCGGAAAATAATAAAGCATTTGAGTTTTAAAGTCTTAATGTTCGTTCATTACTTCATTAAATGTATTAAATTTAATACTAAATAGTTATTAAAAAATAAAAATACCCTTACCACCTCGATGAGTGAAGAACTCCTGGATACGTATTTCGGCAACTAAGTTGCTATCCTCAGCAGAAACTACGAAGGAAGATAATGTTATCCAGGAGTTCTTCACTCATCGAGGTGGTAGGGTATTTTTATTTTTTACTATTTTAAGCCACCGTATCCTATTTTGTATTTTATATAAATAGTTATTGCAAATTATATAGACCATAAAGAAGTGTCATTGTCCTGTAGATATAATAATAATAATCTTTATTCTAAAGACATTATATGTGTATATAATAAGTCAAAAACAAACAAAAAAGTACTGTTACCATAAGTAATTAACTGAACTATCTCCACTAAAAAAGAAACAGGAAATGAACATATACAAAATGAGTAGATCTAAACGCCAAAGAACAAGAAACATTTAAAGTAAAATAACAAGTAAAAGAGATTAAAATTGTAAAAAAGTAAAAGGAAAGTGCCAAAGTTTCTGAATCCTTTATAGGTATTGACCGAAAAAGGTAATTTCAAGGTTGTAAGTTCCGGAGTACGTCATAGTTAAGCTATACTGTAAATGGTGGTTATACCTATTACTGGTGTTGTATTCATGAAAGTCAGCATTTGTAGGGACTTTATCTTTGATTTTATAAATGTAGGAACAGGCGCATAAAATGTACATATACACATGGTAAAGGTAAAATGTAATTTTTTTTTAAATATGGGTCTGCATGGATCCTTACAGCGAGCACTAACATTCAACGTATCACAAATTTCTAAACCAATCAATCTCCATATCAGTCGATCCCGTAAAACGTTCCAGAATATATTTCAGCATAACATGAAGAAATGAGGCACGATGTTCATAATTGTGTTCGCTGTTTATTCAAGCATAGAGTGGAATCAAAGTTGAACTCTAAAAAGGAAAAAGTGGTTATTGTAGAATGTTAAATGGTGCCCACCCAAATCAAATTGACAAAAACACGTATCGAGTTTTATCCAAACTTAACGTTAATTAACCAATAATATAAAACATTTCGGTCTGTATTAACACATATTTTAGTGGCTGCCGAATCAGCGTTCGGTGTAAACAGCATTGCGATGTCGTCAGCATACACTGTTAAATAAATATCAGGTATTAACAAACTTATATCATTACCGAATAAATTAAATCCAGTAGGGCCCAATAAATGCTTGTATGGGACAAACGGTGATTTTCAAATAACCGTTATCACCGCGACGTTATTTTCCAATAACCGTTATTCTAAACAGTTCTCAGTGATAACCGCTTGCAAATATTCGAACACATATCGTTATTATCGTTCTCGGCGCTTATGATATGCGATACATACTAACTGTGCGACATATTTTAATCGGTTCTCTAGATGAAATAACAAACAGCGCGTTGTTGGGATCGGTTATATATAAATTCATTTACAAAAATAAATACACAACTAGCCCAAAAGGAGAATACAACGTAGACACGTTTTAGAAATAGAAATGCATACGGAATTATTTAGGTTTTCAATTTTGTAAATATTACACTTCAGAACGTGCATACATATTGCACAAATTCTGCATCTATAATGGGTAAAGAATGTATACTCCTATTCATAATTTAACTTAAAAAAACAGTCCCGAGATAGTTTCTAATTTAAATTCAATCATATCTCTTTTAACTATCTTAACTCTACGAGAAAAAAAATACTGCCGCTTCGTATTCAATGGCAACACAAACAATAAACAGCCTTACATATCGCACGACTATTCACTGAGCGAATATTATATTTAGTAACCGAGAACGGGAACCGAGAACCGGAACCGAGAACGGGAACCGAACACGGGAACCGAGAACGGGAACCGAAAACGGGAACCGAGAACGGGAACCGAAAACGGGAACCGAGAACGGAAACCGAG
>JARFOC010077087.1:0-15261 GCA_031763485.1 Osmoderma eremita
ACTCTGAATACGCATTTCGGCAACTAAGTTGCCATCCTCAGCAGAAAAACCACAAAGGAAAAATGTAATGTTAAGCGATCACCCCGAGAACAAACCTGTTCTTAGAACGACACTATCAAACATACTTAACCTACATCATAGGAATAACAGAGGGCGCTATTTCTAATTTATGCAAATATTAGTTTTTCTTTAAAATTACAAAAGGAACAATATATCATTAATAGCATAATAGTGAAGCACATAAACAAACGAAGAGAAACTACTACCTCTCTTTGTTACGAAGTTATAGTCATTAGAAAACTTGGAGAATAATACAGGCATTAAACAGAGTTATTCCTTTATTTTCGTTTCAAATAGCTTTAAAATGTTATAATTTGTATTTTCTAACATTAAATATTAATAAAAATTAAGAAAAAGAATATTAATCAAATATAAACTAAAGAAAAATAAACTTCAAATCTTCACCATTTTTTCAATACGCATGTTTACTCTTCCAGAATTTCCGAAGCAGAAATTTCATTTATCACATTTGTGATTCTCTGGATCATATTTTCACGTGTAGTTGGCTTTTTTATGTGCTTCAATATTATGCTATTAATGATATATCGCTCCATTTGAAATTAAGAAGAAACAAATGTTTGTATAAATTAAAAATAGCGCCCTATATAATTCCTATGGGCAGTTACACAATTTTCTACTACATTTGGTTCAATTCCTTGTAAAATTCTCTTTGTAATCAGCCCAGAAAAATTAAAATCGGTTAAGCCAACTCGAAGCTATGACCGATTTTCTATCTACCCTACTACTAGTAGGGGAGTTGCGTTAAAAAGTGTTAAACCAAAATTGTTGAAAATGGTCCGAGTATTTTACTAATAGTAATTTTAACCTACATTTATCTTGAACTTAACGGGAAAATACGGAATTTGTATTCACATAAAACGCCCCCTGGCGGTCATTTCGGATAGTTAAAAACATTTTTGTTGAAATTCTTTTTGTCACCTTTATCACCACAATTTCTGTCGCAAGGTTGTAAGATAAACGGTTGGCGAGATATGGTCGATGGGCGACCTCAACCAGACACCCGGTATATATACATATTTACCTACCCTATGCAAACCGTACCAGTTTCCTTAATAGTATATTGATATCGACAAGGGACGAATTAGGAATTGAGATTGATGAATATTACGCTTGGATAATTCCTATCGGGAATATGCTCCCAATGAATTATTCCCTTTAGGTTTATGCCCAACATCGAGAGGTAATTTTATTATTCCGTTGTACACAATTACCTGTGCTAAGGCAAATAACGCCTGGCACGCTTAAAAAGCAATTTTTAATAGCGGTAGGGTGCAAGGAAATTTTAATCTATCCCGTCTCCCTGCGTCTACTTATCAATGCAAATTATATGTAAACAACCCTTTTAGCCCATAAAATGCTCCGGGGAATGTGCGTTAAACACATAATATTCCATTTTCTACTTAAACGTTAATCCCGAGTCACCAGCATCGGCATTACCATTAAAGACCTTACTCACATTTCGCACAGGTTTTAATTGTTTTGTAACGGTACTTAAATTCGTTATCTATTATGGATCTACAATCGTTAGATTTTCGCCCTGGCAAATTTGAAAATTAATGTCTCATGGGAGTAAAGCTTACCAGTAATGGTGGATAGCGAATTTCTGGGTGCGAAGACATGAGGTGATAAGAAATCTCCGCTGTTAAAAGCATTGTTGTTGGTTGGTGTCTGCTGTTGCTGCGAATCTTCACGTGTCACTTTAAATTTAATCGAAGTCATTTTGTCCAATGCCAAAAAGTCTGGAACAGTACAAAAATGATTAACATCCTTCTAGATAGAGAAAATACTATAATTATTTTACCAAAGACAACAGGGCAAAATGTAAAAATACAATTATTGATCACGATACGTAGACATCGTTATCATATAATAGATCATTATTTCTACCGGATACAAATCCATCGTGTCTTCCTCCTTAGATCTAATGCTCTTATAGTATTAAATATTCATGCGCGCAAAAAAGATTGATCCATGTAAAGGGCGTATTCTGGAGGATCTTGGATATGTTTATACATATATTTTATTAAAATTCATGGAAGGACGCCATACGATATTTTTCTGATTTAACATTTCTTATATTCATATATATTCATGTTAAATCTAAAAAGAAGTATGTCGCAAAGCGAAATGACATGAAATCTTTTAAATCTCAACTGACAGTTCAGAATAATAGAATCTTTATCTTTTGCATATTATTTCTTCATCACAAAAAAGGTACAAAAAATATCTTGCCCCACAGCGATAGAGGTAGCAAATAATGGATGCTGTACGCAATATTTATAAACCCAAGAGCAAAACGAAATAAATATTTTTTTGTTTAGGTATATGCGATGTGTATAAATTAGCGCAAAAGCTACACGCAGCGAAAAAACACCTTTGGTGGGCATATTCCCGAAATTCGTGCGTACTTTCCTCTGCCCAATGCCGAAAATTATGAGGATTAAATACACCACCTGCGGTAAACATACTCATCGCTCCGAAGAATAATCTTTGTGAATTCTATTTAAGATAGAGTTGTACAAATTTAATCGAAATATGTTATCATTACACATAGATAAATGCCACAAATTCGACAATAATGTTATTGATTGAAATCAAATTAAAATACAAACTTATTGCTCTACGACGTTGACAAATGTGCATTTGGTGAAGGTCTGTTAATGAAGAAATGTTAAAAGTAACTTGAAGTAAAAAAAGGTAAAGTTTACGAAAAAATAGGAATAAAAATGCTTTTTTAATTGTAGATGTCGAACAATAACGCTTATTTGTGGACTAAAAAACTTTGGAGGTCTCGTGAAGGGGCAATATTTTGATATTGAGATTTTCCATTCAGAATTTAAGAAGAGGTAACGCCACGTGCAGTGTTTACGCCAATTTAAACACACCCTATGCATGTACGCAGACAAGCAAAATTTGTTGACGCAATAAACCACTATACCGTGTGCGATACGCTCGTTTTGTGAACTGATATCTCGCACCACTAGAATTGAGACGTCCATGTAAAACAAACGCAATTTCATCGTTAAATAATGTATTCTTTTAAACACTAAAATCTCCTTAAACTCCTACAGCGTTTCATAACTCTCTCACAGAATTCGAATCGTTGATTTTCATCACAAGATTTTCTCCTTTGATTGTCCCTAGGTCTGTGGTAAGAGTGTTGGGCTTTTGTGAGGGATGTCGACGATTCGAACTTTTGTGCGGCGATCGATTTTTAAGACGGCTGCAGTCGGTGATGCACCCTCCTCACCTCAAATCCAAATCCATTTTAGGCTTTTAACTTTTTTCATTAATTTATTCTTGTTGCACCTTTACAAATAAATATATCCGATTAGCATGCGTTATGCCCATAGATCTCGCCTGCATACGGTATAACACTTATATATTTTACGTAACTCTTTATACTTTTCCGTACAGTCGAAACAATTTGACCCCCAAAACAAAATAAATACATCGGATCTCGTCCCCAGAGTACGCGAAAGTTCACCGACATCGGCTGTAGAGAAGTAATTGCCTCACAAATAATAAATAACTATATTTTCGGTAAACATACTAAATATCTAAAGCTCCCCTTTCACTAACGAAATTTTATTTCTCCCTACGAAATATTCAGAAATCGTACCCGTACTTCACAGGCGATTATTCAAAAACGGACCGCTCTTGACGAGGTTAAAAATCATCCATAATTAATGCGAGGTTTGAGTAGTTGGGAAAGTGAGAGCGTTCCGGGAAAACTGTTTGAGTTTTGAGATATTTGTGATGACTGAAAGCAAATCCTTCGCGGAATAATATTTAATTTACTGATCGAGATAAGAATTTTGTTTTTATTTCCCTCCTAAAATATATATAAAATATATATATCTAACGATTCACAATAACAAATTTATAATTTCCATAGATTTTATACAGGTCCATATATCACAAATTATATGTGTTATGGTTGCTAAGTTGCTTTAACGTAATTAAGTATTTGTGTAAATTATATCGCATACATATTTCGCATCACAACTTAACCAAACACTAAGAAAACTCCAAAGGCTGCAGTATATACTATTTTCTTAAAAGAAGTTTACTCTGTTACTCATCATTAAAGAAGCGAATTTTGCGCTGTGCATCAGGAGCGCAGTTATGACGCGGTCGGCAAAGGTGAACGGTTCTCAGTAATGATTTGGTCTCTGGCTGAACGTATGTTGGGCGCGATGTGTAGACTTTCGTTACGGACTGTTGTATGTATCAATAATAATGTCGCAATTAGGTAGTTCGAGAAAACTACCATTACCGAAGCAAGTAAATAAGTTAACAAATCAATTGTAACAACCTCCCCTCTTCCCCTTTTTATAATCTCATAAAAGATAATATTTTAGTTATAAGAAATGCCCCACGTTATGGAGACAATTGTAACAACCTACTCCTCTTACCTTTGTATATTCTTAGTTTTATTTCTATTGTGATAATTAAATGCCACAAGGAATTTTTAAACCCCAAATTTATTTAGGCGATAGTTATAATGGAGCGTCCACTAATGCTGTAATGTGACATCCCATATATTTATATATGCACAATTGAAAATGATTATTAATTTTGAAAACCCTATCGAAGTAGATAAATTTAAGAAAATTCCCTTTAAACAAAGGTTATAAAAATGTTCAACCTCTCTCCCCCTCCCCCCATCTAATATGATTGTCATATGTGAAAGATGTTATGTACGCATTATTGAAAACAATCAAACCAACCAACCAAAAACTCTCACTTACAGTTTGTTACTTCTCAGGAAGGGTTCCTAGACATCTATGCCGCGATCCAGGTTGCTGCTGTATTCGTTATGAACTTATTTGTTAGATTCAAATGAAAATCATGGATTATAAATATTAGACAAGTATAATTAAACAACTCAATAAATAAACACACAAAACAACAATTCAGTTTGCAAGTGTAAATTAACTACAACGCCCTTTCAACTATACCATTCATCATACTTAAATGGGAATTAAGTTGCCTATCCTATCTTTTCATTTAAATCAACATGCCCTAATATTTTGACATATAAAGAGTCTTTCAATAAGGACGCTCGATTTTTAAATGTAAATAAAACAAGGTGTTGTGTAAGATATTCACTTTTTTTTTTATACATTAAAAGAATATTTTATGGCATTAACTATGGAATATAACGTCGTTTAAATGTCCGCCGCCGAATATGTGCCTGGTGGCACATATTCGGGAGGTCCAATTTTTGTCGCATAAATCTGGTTGGATTTGCTGGAGAGCGTTCGTTATAATGACTCTGAGGGCATCAATAGTTCGCGGTTTATTCGCATAGACCTGCGATTTAAGATAGCCCCAAAGAAAGAAATCTAAAGGCGTTAAATCGCACGATCTCGGTGGCCAGTTCACGTCGCCGCCGCGCGAGATAACCTTGCCCTCAAATCTCTCGTGCAGAATGTCCATCGTGGCATGCGCTGTGTGGCACGTAGCACCGTCCTGTTGGAACCACATGTCGTCGGTATCCATATCATCCAGGATAGGCCACAAGAAGTTACTTATCATCGATCTGTAGCGCTCACCGTTGACAGTTATCGCAATGCCAACTTCGTTTTGGAAAAAGTACGGACCAATGATTCCGCCAGACCAAAATCCGCACCAAACAGTGATTTTTTCGGGATGCATTGGGTGCTGGTGTATCTCCCGTGGATTGGTATCGTCCCTAATCCGACAATTTTGTTTGTTCACACATCCATTCATCCAAAAATGAGCCTCGTCGCGAAAGATGATTTTTTGGGCGAAATTTGGGTCAACTTCCAACTGCTCCAAAACCCAATCAACGAACACGGCGTTGTCTATGGTCGGTTACCTTGAGTTCCTGGGTCAGTTGGATTTTATACGGGTACAGACCCAAGTCCCGATGCAAAATTCGCCAAGTTGAAGTGACAGAAAGGCTAAGTTCTTGTGAACGGCGAGAGATTGACTTCCTCGGGTTTTCCCGTACACTCTCACGCACAGCAGCAATGTTTTCAGCAGACCTTGCGTTTCGGTGACGCACGGGTGTTGGCTGATTTTTTATGGAACCGGTTAATTCGAACTTAGCCACCAAACGTCGAATAGTCGACTCGGCAGGACGGTTGTGGCGAGGATAAAAATTACGTAATGTGCGGAAAGTTTCTCGAACGTAGCACTGATTTTGATAGTAAAATTTGATAATTTGCACACGTGGGTCAACGTTGTAATCTGCCATGGTGAATTGCCATACACTACTAAACAATTCACAACCCATTTGAGAGATGTTGCTATAACAACATAGGCGCCATAGCCTACCAAACTTCGAGCGTCCCTATTCAAAGACCCTTTATTATTATTATTATTATTATTATCAGAGGAATAAACTCGTTCATATGGTACATAATGTTACACAAAATGCAACACTACAACAATATTTCGAGCACTATTTTGATAGTCATCAGCCTTCCTCACATTTAAGGGGGTTTGAAATTGTAAAGCACAGAACTTTGCAATACGGTACAATAGGGTAAGCAAATGTCCAAACGATTTTTGTCGACGGCTTTAAAAACAATTACTCTTTTGTATAACTCCAAGAGTTATAGAAACTATGCTTGATCGTTGTGTGTATATGCATTTTAAGACTCCTCTGCTCTGAAACTTTCAAAAGATTGCTGTTAAATCTTATGAACAATGGGTTTAAAACGAAAAGAAAAGAAGTTTTAACAATTTTTTATTTAAAATCATTTCTGAAATCAAAAGGAAAGGTACATATGCAATTATCCTACGCAAGCAAATAATAATTTTGTTTGACCACTCCGTTTAACTAAGACGTTAACATGTTATCCTGTCGTGTGGATGCAGGTTATACACACATCTATATACAGACGTTCAATATTCCGCATTTACGTATTGCCGCCAAGCTCTTTCCGCTTTCCTACACCCCAGAGAACCTCCGTCTAACGCTATCTCGCTTAAAAGCTTGATACGTGTGTAGATCCCTCAAAGTCCGCGGCACAAAGACTATTTGAATAAAAAACGAAGGAGCGGTATTGTCCTGTGGCAAGACTAAAGGGAAAATTTATTATTTATGAACCACTTTTCGGGAGTAGAGCGAATTTAAATGTTACGGTAATGTTTCAAGTGTCCCGCAGAGGGAATATTTCTTTGTCTATTGCGTAAAGATGATTACATTTTGAAACCCGGCAAACGCGAATAATTTCATTTAACTTAAATGAAATTGATATTATAGGAAAATTGCCTAAATAATGCGCTTATGGTATACTTACTTTTTCTAACAGCAAGCATCGCACAGTCTCGTTATTCAAATAAAAATTAAAATATCCGGCTGTTCACGTATTCCTTCGTTATAAGTAATGAAAGAAAAAGGTAATTCGAAAAAACCTTATCGTGATTTTTTAGATACGGTATATTTAATTTGAAGAAAAAACGAGTGATTTTAATTTTCTTTACCGGCACACAAAAAGCTCTACTGTTTCTTCGTCCTCCATACACAGCCGGCATTCGGTTTCTTTCGATAACCCGATTCTGTGTAGGTGTTTTCTGAGTCGGCAGTGACCTGTAAACACAGAAGTAATTATTTTGACCCTTTTACGGTCAAGTTTGAGTAATTCTCCAGTTCTGATATCATCGGGTGAGATGCACTCTTTCGCATGTACCAAACCAGGAGAATTGCTTCAAAATAAGTACTTTCTGTTTTAACCAGGAACTAATTTGTTGTTTGGCTATCGAGGTTAATATGCCAATTGCCGGTTCTGGACGCTGGAAGCACCCCGCGGCAGCCTTTTTTGCAAGGGTGTCGGCTGTCTCATTCCCTTGAATGAGAAAGTCAAGGTTGTTTTGTTTCTCTTGTTTTTTTTAAAATTTAGTTCAGCTTCCGAATTTTTGGTTTCTCTTATTTTTAGCAGTTCCTCAGCAATATCTTTTGCTTATATCGTTCAATCTTTCTATTATTCAAATATTCATTACCCGATCCGTTATGTGTTGTAATGTCTCCTGAACAATGTTGTTTCGTTTGTAAACAAAGCAATCGTTCACTTCGACCTCGTGAATTACCCTTAAAAAGGCCATGGCTATACCATGTTACTCTGCCATAATCAAAAATCCTTTGAAAATGTTTTCAACAACTGAGCATCATATAACAGAACAACAGCACTTTCTCTTCTGAAATAGGAAAACTGCTGTTTAGGATGACGTCTATTACTATTATTTATTTTAAAAGCACAATTCACAATCTAAACAGAGCTTGCGGCGCCTGCTTCTATAAATATAAAATACTTTCGTAAATTCCGAAGCAGCGTCTATTCGGATGACTCACATCGTCGACATTCTTAAATTAAATTTAGTTTTACCACGGGAGCCCTAAGAAGGTACGCGAGGATTGAAGGAAAACGCACTCCGATAAAGCTTGATTCCTGCATGGAAACGTCTGGCGTTAAACATTTATCTTATTATAGATAAGCCGTAAATGAAGTGAAGGGTGGGCGTTGGGGGTTCACGCACCGGAAAGGAAATCGGAACTTTCTATAAATAATTTTCGTAAATTTAAATCCTTGCGGTCGCAACATACCGTCGAACCCCCTTTTTGCTTTGGAAGACGTACAACGTAAGTTCGTTCTCCTTTATCCTTACGCGACACGTTCCGTGCACGGTTTTAAACGGCAAGTTTTTTTAAACTTTATTTCTGTTTACGACGGGAATCTTATGCAATGAATTCCGTCTATTTTGAGCGTGGCGTCTCCGCGTACCGGAACTTGCCCCGTACATAGTTGATGAGCTATTTGCTCATTAGCACACCGCACATCATCTCATACATAGTTTATGGACGCCATCACCATAACTAACCTTCAAAGTTTAATTAAACTTGATATCAATTGGTCAAAGGAATACTAATTAATCATAGATGGACAGAATATTGATGTCAGTCGATCAGTTCCGATATTTTTTGTTGTTTTAGTTCCCTTTCTATACTTAAAAAGGAATAATTTTAGAGATGAATAAATCTTTACAAAACCATTGTAGGATATGTTCGAAATCCATCAAATATTTTATATAGCCATTGCAGTCGCGTGATTGACACTGAACCTTTACAGCATATATCTACAAATTTATGTCCCCCAAACCGGAAGTTGAAAATTTAAGTGACCAAAAGGACCACTTAACAGTTACTTGAGAGCATAATCTGTTTATAAAATTAACAACTACGTATTTATTAGATCGTTTTTACATCCAGCAATAAAGGCTTTTTAGTCTGTACTTCAAATATCACTGATTGTGACTGAATGAATTGAATTTACAAAATTACAATCACAAAATTGCTTTTTTTTAAATTAACGATCCCTCTTGAGATTTAGTACTAAATCAAAGTTTTAATTGTATACCACCCATAGAAGTTTCGAATTTTAATTATTATTAAAGGAATATTTTTGTTAATAACTGTAGGTAACTTGCATTCAGAATAAAAAAGGCTCCTTTTTGCAGCCAGCGAACCCAAATCCTAGTTTTTGCTCACCCACTGCAGGGAGTTAAGCGTTGCCTGTGCATTTACCATGTCAGTGTGTGTTCTAGCGTGGCGTGTGTTGTCATCTTAAAATTATATTCAACCGTATAATACGTACAATTGTGTTTTAATAGATCGTGAAAAGTGTATTTTCTAGTAGTTGAATCGAGGTTAGTATTTTTTAAATAATTCTTAGAAATAACGGTTTGATTATTGTGTTGAAATTATCGTGCACTTCCTTTTTGAAGTTATACATCATATGACAAAGATTGCTAGTATTCATATTGCGGAAAGGGAAATTGCAATTTAATTCATGCTTATTTCGGACTTTTCAGAGTTTTAATTTATGCTGATTGATCCTTTTGCAATTGTGAAAGAGCTTTCGAATGATCATTCATATCTCTAAAACCTTCTTAGCAACTCTCTGGTCCGGCATTCGGGCAATATGTCCCAACCACCTCGCTCTTTGTGCTCGAACTTTCTGTTATTATTGGTTTTTTGTATAAGCCCATTGCCTCTCTGTTCGTGTGTCTTCTCCATTCACAGTTGTTTTTACACCTCCCAATATCTTCCTCAAAATTTTACTTTCCCACATTTCCATCCAAGTTTCCCTGGCATATAGCACACATACTCTCATCTTTGCTCTCGAAAGATTTTTCGCCTTTAATATTCTTGACAACGACCCCGCCGTTTTGTTTCGCTTCAGGATTCTCTTATCTATCTCATTTTCTTCTTAATTTTTTGTTGTAATCGTAACTTCCAAATATTCAAACTGGTGGACATATCGAATCAAAAAAGAATATGCTGGGAGTTTATGAGATGTCATGCGGCCATTGTGAGAAGGTTTATATTGGATAAACAAGAAGAATAGAAACACGGTTTAAAGAACCTATTACCGCTATAATAGATTAGAAGCATCCAATAATGTAGAGCAACACATGCGTGAAGCAAAACATCGAATCACTTCAGAAATTTTTAAATCAATAAAAAACGTCAATTCGCTGCGAGAATTAGACGCCTATGAAACAATATATTTTTAAAAAGGATCGAACATATTAAATCGGGAAAAGAGTGTGTTAAACGAGTCCAGATTGATGAATTTATTACCGAAGAAGGAAAGCGGGCATACGGCAAATCTTTGATAAAAGCGAGTAGCACCCTTGTTACGGCTCGTTCTCGGAAATAAGCAAACCGCTACCTGCCAGTCGTGTCGGTTTCTTAAATATGAGGGCAAGTGTAGATTAGGGGAAAAATGGAGATAGATGTGCATGTTTAGTATAAACATACACGCTAGATATAATTTCGTTATTCGTGACTTGGGTGACAATGGGAGCCCATGTGATCTAGAAACATATGTACCGAATTTGTTAATTCAATTTGTTCTGCCTGGAAATCCAGATACTGTGTATTAGGGATACTAAGCGGACTGCCCTTGCAATTCTTCATACTTATAAAAACAAAGAAAATATACTTTTATTAAAGGGAAAATCATCCTAGCGCTTCATTCTCGTCGTAAAAATGTATGGATCAATTATTAAGAATTTCATTACTGCGCCATGAGAACAGACCCACCTGAAAAATCACATAATTCCTGTCCTAGCTGTCCTCGCATGCTCCTCCTCATCCATTGCGCGATTCAGGTGTACCACCGCGTGTGCCCTTTTATGTACGAAGCTCGTTTCTTTTATGCAGCTCCTCATTTCCGACATAAAGGTCCACCGTTCTTCGCGGCACTGTTATTGCTCGGGCATACTTTTATTTTCAGACGTAGTAGGGGAGCTCTTGACGTATCTATCAACGGGTTTCTTGTCTCGTATAAAACTTCCTCCTATCACCTGTCTTATATATATAGAACCTATAGTCACGGTCTATACGCTATGGATAGGTTTTCGCTTACGAGACATATGGTGAATATATCCTTAGATTAAGTGGATTCGATACGATAACAATGCAGCGTTGATTAAACGGGTTCATTAAATGGTTTTTGTATTATGCCTGAAAATTGTATAATTATTTTTAGATGTATAAACTTGCACAATATCTTTGCGCGAAGTTGATTATTTACTTGCACAGACATTACTTTATGATCAATGTAATAGTAGATAAAATACCTACTCAAAGATTTGAAACGCTTGCTTAATTGAAACGAACAACGAAAAATATTTTTGGCATACGTTGGTAATATATTTTTCAAATATTATATACAAGCTTGTCTATAAAACATTAAAACTGCATGATGGATGCTCCATATACTTATAAAGCAACTTTGTTTATTCTTGATGTTCCTCTGAACAAGTGCTACCAATCGCGACCTCGTTGAGTTGTACTAATAATAAAACCAGACCGATCAATATCCACATATGTATGTGCATATGTTCTCGATATATCTCAATTCAGTTATAACTGGGCTTATGAAAATATACTTTCCAATTGGCAAATTGTGAAAATCTCCTGAGTATAAAGCTGATAACTTTAAAGCCGCCAAACTGTATTTTGGTAACTTCTATTCTGTAGTAAAAAAAAGAAATTCTAGGTGCTTTACCTACACAATTAGAATGAACATCAATCTATCATTATACAGGAAGTTGTTAGCTTTTAAACTGTAAGCTTATATCTATTCAAAAACAAATGTGCTACATAAATTTTTTTTATTGAATCTTTCTAATACTGTGGTATAATCAGAATCTAGGAAAATGACATTTGACATAATTGTAATTGTATTCGCCCATTTATGATTATTTATTAGGTTCTTTTCTATCTGGAAGTATTTCTATTTCGTATTGGTATTGTTCGCCGATCTTATGTTTTTGAATCTCACATTGCTCAAATCGCCCAGATTTTCGTAGATTGAATGATGGACTATCATTTCCAACTCTAGGTGCCGCACCGTACTAGACGTGCAAACTGTAAAAGGAGATTTGGTGGGAGCTTCTTCTCTAATATTACCTATAAGTTATGTAGTTTTAATGACATTCTAAGAGAAATTGCTGTGGCGCAGTGTTTTGTATTTACAATCTATATTCATTTATTGATCATTTATTATTGAAACATTACATGCCATTCTCATCTCTATAATCAAAGTATTTTACTCAAACAATATTTATCCTTTAGTAACATTATTAAGTGTTGGAAAGTCATTTGGTTGTCCGTTGTCGTTTTTTCCCGTGAACCCGGTTTTCGTAGTGCGTTCTACAAACGAAAGACATTAATTTCGAGCAACGGTATGGTATCAGGTTTTGCTTCAGACTTGGGCAAAGTGCAACAGAAACTTTTGCAAAACTTCAGCAGCCCTACGGAGACAGTGTCTTGTCAAAAGCCCAGGTTTTTCGGTGGTTTAAGCCATTTTCAGAAGAAGCAAATCGAAGATCAAGAAACAAATCAGTATGCGATTTGTATCTTTGATAGCCAGGGAATCGTTCGCAAAGAGTTCGTGCTTCAAGGTCAGACAGCTAATCAACATTTTTACTGATAGACTCCGAAAAAGGGTCATGCGTATGAGACCAAACATCAAGATCGATTGGATCCTGCATCATGACAATGCGCCTTGTCACACAGCAATTTCCATAAACGGATTTTTGGCCAGTAAAAATATTTCTGTGGCTCCTCAGCCTCCTTATTCACCTGAGTTGAGTCCTAATGACTTTTTCCTCTTCCCAAGATGAAAATTCATCTTCATTTTGGTACACTCGAAACATTCAAACCGCTGTAACCGACCAGCTAAAGACGATTCCAATATCCGAGTTCCAGCACTGCTATGAGGAATGGAAGAACCGTCTCCAACGCTGTGTGGCTTCCCAAGGGAGTTATTTTGAGATAAAAATATTTAAAAATTAATTAAATTAAATTAAATTTAAATTAAGTAATGAGACTGATCATTACTTAATTTACACACCTCGTAAGATAAAAGTTTTTTTATACCACATGCCAGGAGAAATCTGTCAAATAAAATTGATACGTCTTCTGGTCAAAAACAAGAATAAATATTTGATTAAATTATTGCAAAATATAGTTTATGGTCAAGAAAGAATGTACACCTGATCATTTCCACGTTAATTTTTTTCCATCAGGTGGTTACTTTCATCGGAAAAATTACATTTTCAAGAATTCTATATGTTTAAGTTTGTTCATAAATTAATCTTATTTCTGCCTGTTTATTTTGCTAATAATGGATGTCCAAAAACATTGGTTTGGATCCATCTTTGCTGATAATCAAGCATGCATATTGACTATCACCTATCGTAACTTTTTTCAGTTCAAGGACTCCAATTAGTTACTAATACATGCATACAGAATACACATATTTTAGCAACACTTGATAAATGTTTTCTTAACCGAGATTATTGGCGTTCCTGTTTTTAAGAAATATTATTTGTTTCTGTTTGTTGACAAGTCCTGAAAATAATAAATGTATTTGTAAGTATGTCTCATATATTTGGTGGTTCTTTTCTGTGTAATAGACGCAATTTGTACCGAAACATTTTTATGACAGGTGTAATCTAGCGCGTGGTGAAAAACGGGCAGAAAAAATTTCCCCTCTAGAAATCATTTTTTTTTGAAAATCAATTACTTTTCACTCAACCTCTAATATAGAATATTGTGATTGGAATCGACAGCTGTCTCATTTGTTTTGTCCTCCAGATTTCCAAATTTAAACCGCTACCATTGTGCATCCATCATTGATTCGATATTTTCATTACGACGTTTATAAATTTACCTACAACAAACCGCAGAGATTTGGTGTCAATTTCTGATCGCGCCAGTTGTATTTGTACTGTAAAGCATTGATTAGGATGTGCACCGAAGGATTTAATAGACGCCTAGGTAAACATTACCTACTCGTCGAGCCTATTCGGTCAAGTTCCTTGCAGAAATAACACAGCACGATGCATTTTAATCGATTCATTTATAAAATGACATTTTAACATTTCAAAAGCGGTAGATATTCTAAAATTAAATGATATGTATTTACCGCTAGCGTTAGTTGGAGTTAGGAGTTCGGTGAACTACAGTATCGGACAAAAATGGGGCAACAAACATGTTTAACAGACTATTATTGAAAAATCAAAGTAGACTGCGATTGGATTTTCGTATCCATTTATTTAAATGATTCAATACATTCTTGTGTCTCATGTCGATGTACATTTAAAGAAAATGGTGGAAAATGAGTGTCACTAAAAATACAAATATATAGACTTATTTTTAATATAAGTCTATATATACTATCCGATCGTTCCGGCACACTAAACGTGCTCAGTGAACCGTAACGATCCGGTTAACAATAAGACTACTATTTACAATGAGTAAATACTGTTAAACAAACACAACCACACAATTAGCATATTGAATATTTACTATAAATCTGTTTATAATTGCCAAGAAATTATTTTAAGAGATCGTATAAACTAAAATGCGGGATGGGTCCTTTGTCAGAATTCATAACTTTGTCTTTAATCTTATGAATATAAATACTCTCCTAACTATCCAATTCTCTAAGATTAAGGACTTGTTTCACTAACCTAAGATTATCTGTTGACAAGCCGTGCCCCGATTCAGTAATATGCTGGGCAACACTAGACTTTTCAGGTCTACCTCCTAAAATGAGCAATGTGCTCTTTAAAACGTGTTAAAATTGATCGTCTTGTTTGCCCAATATATTTTACATTACATTC
>JARFOC010077098.1:0-15261 GCA_031763485.1 Osmoderma eremita
AAAAAAACACAAACATATATATATATATATATATATATATATATATATATATATATATATAACAGGTAAGACGATGGAAGACAATGTTGCTGCAAACTTCAGACATGACAATCATTTTTGCTCTCTCCGTATTGTCAAACCTGAAACCCTAAATTTCCCGAGGCACGCGAGCGCCCTCAAATACGTGGAGTATTGTACTAATACACCGAATGACCTTGGGCGTAAGACATTAATCACCGTAATTCAAATGAAATAAAAAATTACAATCTTCAGCAACTTAGATACTACCTAACCTGGAGATTCGAACAAAAACCACAAAGTCAAAGTCAACACGTTCTTTACAGGTACAATACCTACCCTAACGTATTTTCCGCATTTTTCGTTTTCAATAATATTATACAAATTGCGATTAATTATAACAGGAGATACTTATTTTACCGCACACAACAGTATATTTTTTTCTAAATTGGAAATCTGTCTATTAGTTTTCAATAGACTATAATTACCCAGAGTAGTAACCCTTTCGCTACCATTCTGATTTGCGGTTAAATACACTCTTGCACATGCCGCAAATGATCACGACCTTCGCTAGATTAACGTACGTCTGACCGCATTTTTTTCTATAGGAAAACAGTAGATACTCACTAAATATAAACTTTTTGAGTGAGTCATTACGGTATTTACCTGCCGAATGTATCGGGAAGTCAGCGTGCCACGAAAAACATACTTCATTGATTCCAAATATTTATTTAATTTGCCACAGTTGTTATTACTTTCTAGTGCATGCATGTAACTATTTTAATTAAAACCCTGAATAATAATAGGGTCATAAATGTGGGATTTTTGATGAATTAATTATATCTTTAAAAGGAATGAAGTCAAAATTTTTTTATTAAAAGTTCTACTTGGGAACTGTCCATAATATGGAAATTCCAAAGTGTAAAAATATATTAAGATGTTTTAAGAGAATTTGATTCGTGTGACTTCGAGGCCCATGCGCTTTAATATACGATTTAAATACAAATAATTTAAACAGCATAAACCAATCTAAATGATAAGTTTGGGAAAAGAAATAATTCTCTTATGTTTATATAAGATGGCAACACACTATAGCAGCGACTTCTGCACTTTATTCACCGAACAGATGGAGCGATGACGTGATGATCATGCATTGTGCACGTGTAAAACCGGTTTTACACTGGAAAACAGAAAAATAATTATTTCCATTCAGCTATGATTGTTTGTAACCTATGGCGTAGATGGAATATCAAAATATTGAAGTGTAATCAGCTCAAAAGAATATAATTTTTCTTAGTAAAACGGTGTAAAAAAAGTACTTGTGCCGTAACATAAAGAAAATTCAATTATGGATGTATTTATGCTTATAAAAAAATGATTAATAAAATTATGTGATTAGCCACCTTTAAAATTCCACCACTACAAAAAAAAACAACACCAAAAACCGTACTCAACGTTCTATATATTGTACATTTACTATAAATACAAAGTATATTGACCCTGTTTTACCTTGCCTGTTATATTTTATGTGCTAATAGAGTCTTAAAAAGGACACAAATATGGAATATAGAGGAAAAAGACGAGATCAAAATTGAAATGCAAACTACACAACGCCACAGAGGAATAAAGGGGTTAAGTTGTCGTTATGTTTGATTATATATAAACATTGCGCACCCTTGGATGCAATACAGCGATGTATTATACATTTTGTTATACATTTTAAATCAATAAATTTAATTCATTATTATTTTTCTCTCATATTTTAGCAGTGCAATTGTTATATTTGCTATTTGCAAGAAACAGAAATTTAATCTTAGAACTTATGATGATATTTTCACCCTTATTTTAAACAGTCTATAGCATCATTCGAATAATCGCTTCTTGAATTTTAAAAGGCGCCTTTTAATACGATTTGTTAATTTACATCGTTTGCAATGCACTTTTCGGGAGTCCTTACCAACCAATAGAAAGCTTAGTTTTCGTATCACCCATTTTTTTACTCCATCTGTTCGGTGAATAAGATATAGTTGGGTACAATTTCCACAAAAACAGTGCTCTGAAATAAACGTGACATATAGGTACACTACAATAATTATTGAACTGATCAAAGCCAATTTTGTTACTGCAAATAATGCATGATTTGTTATTACTAACATGATAATTGCCATTTTTAATACACAATCGGTAATATTGTGGAATCGAAAGATGAAAAGCTTACCATGAGCGTCTATACCTTTGTGGATGATGTTCCATATTGGTGGAGATATAACCTAGATTAGAAAGAAATGAAAATTAATATAGACAAAACGTAAATATTCATAATAAGTAACAATGGAATAATATAAATATAAAAATCAACAGACAAGATATAGATATACATAAGACCAGGAAAATCAAAGGAAATTAACAGTAGGATTATATCACCAGCGCAACTATTTTCCTATACGACAAATTTTTAAATAAAGAAGGGATATCTATTCAACCTAAGTAAACAATGTACAAAACAGGATACTTGTCAATTTTGTTGTAAATCATTCTAACTGAAGGATAAAACATAAAAGGATAAAACATAAAAGGATAATACAATATCAAAGACGAGTGGCAAATGTAACGATAATAAGAGGGATGTCCAACCGGACGTACGTTTGCGTAACACACCACCTACGTCGCTGCGATCAGGTTGAAACTTACACGCATTTTAGATGCACTTATGTACTGCATGGGAGACTATTGTCATTGCATTAGATTCAGTACAACGTGTGCAGTGACAGCCGCATAATGTAAGTTCCAATCAGAGATAATATAGTAAGGGAGATGGGGAACTTAACGTTAAAATTGTGTGCCTATCCCTCTGGTGATCTGAGAACCGAATTAAACAAACATCCGCGCCAAATCTCATATATTTCAAACTCGACAGGATGCATAATGTCATCCAAAAGTGTATTCATTCTTCTATACAAGCTTTTTTTCGTAATGTCATTCATAAAATGTGCCAAAAAGTGTATCCATTCTGCCGTGCAGATTTTTAAGTAGCACATGTTCTATTTCCAACTATAATTCTGTTCAGAAAGTGTGCGCACAAGTTGCGCATAAAACACGCATTGATGGTTTCGATTAACTATTATATTTACAATTGAAATTAACTTTTTTGCTTACCAGTCGGAATACAATAAAACACACTGTTCGGATTAGTCCTGCCGCACAAAATTGTTAAATCTACTTATTTTTCAAACACAATAACGCACCAAGCAACTTGAACAATAATTTTATTCACGTACTGACTTCTACAATAGCAACTTACAGACTAAACACTCTGAAGGAAACCAATTCGCTCTAACATTAATGTACCCTACTCAACAAAAACATAGCCATTAGGAATATAATTACACTAAAAAGTATAGGCGGCTTGAGGTATGTACCTGGCGGTGAATCATTTTTAGCTGGACGTGCATTAACAAAATAATAATTAATTCGGGACAAGTCAATCTTTACGAACGAGAAATGCACAATAATAATATAAATAACGATAATTATTAAAGAATAAGTAAAAAATCAAAAGAACTACTAATAACTAAAGGAATTGTAATATAAATTTAAAATACTCTATGTAGTACAATTTTACACTCAGAGCCCTCTACTGGTCGAGTTGATTTACACCAAAGGTATACTAATGCACTCTCCGTGGTTCCAATCGAAACATACTCCAAGTTTGAAGTGTGAGCGATCAATCGTTTTTTGCAAATAATAAAACATCTATCGAAATTCATAAAAATTTTTTTTTATGAACTGAAAACTTACGGAGAAGGCGTTATGAGTCGAAAACAAGTTAGTGTTTGATGTAAACAGTTCAAAAGTGAACGCACAACTCTGAACGATGATGGTGTGCGAAAGAAACCATCAACAACGAAAACGGATGAGAATCCAGACCTGGCTCCTTCTGATTTTCATTTGTTTGGGCCGTTGAAAGCTCATTTGCCGGATAAAAGGTTTGAAGACGACGATGAAGTTCAAGAGGAAGTACGGTAGTAGTTTACAAATTTGGATCGCACCTCTTACGAAGAGGGTTTACAGAAGCTTGTGCCTCGCTGGGATAGGTGCCTTAATATTGGCGGCGATTATGTTGAGAGGTAGCTAACAGTTCGCGCTTTTATTTAGCGTATGTTTGATTTCTATAAATAGAGTCTGTAATTTACAAATGTACCTTAGTAACCGGACATCCCTCGTTATATGAAATAACTAACATTTGCACCACCTTTGCGCCAAATTGGAATAAGCGAATTAGATCTTCTAAAGTACTTGATTTACTTTGACCTAATTCTGCTCGTAGCGTTAATTTTCCGATATTCGCGCTACACATTAACCTTGCACTAATAAACTAACTATTGCGAAGGACAAACGTGAAATATCGCGAAAATGGTATCTTCTTAGATCGTAATTTGAATGCCCTAAAGGAATAATTGTCTTTGATTTCTAAAATAGAGTTAATTTTAATTCGTATATACTATTAAGACAAGCAATAACAGACAAACCAAATGGTAATCCCACCGAATACAAAACGAACGAAAATAAAGTACTGGTATGATGAAAAGTGTGAGAGGACGGCACAAGAAAAGAAAAAGCTAAGGGTAATGCTGCTAACAAATAGAAATGAGAAATGTATTAACTACAAAGAAAAAAGAAAAGAACTAAAGAGTATATGTAGAAGGAAAAGACGACAATACAATGGAGTAAGATTGAAAGAAGTACAAGAAAAGTTTCAAAATAAGGAAATTAAATCCTTCTATCAAACAAACAAAAAATAGAGAAAGGATACTGTCTCAGGAAAAGCTACTTAAAAAATAACAAAGGCGCATTAATAGCAGAACAAGGTGAAATACTTGAAACATGGAGGGGCTACTTTAAGAAGCTTCTAAGCGATGGGGAAACGGAAGGACCAGAGGATCAATGTTTACAGGAAGAAGGCAGCAGTAGGATAGAAGAACCATCATGTGAGGAGGTAAAAGAAGTAATAAAAACCATAAAAAATTATAAAAAAAATCGGGAGAAAGTAATATCACATCGAAAATGCTGAAAATGGGAGGGGAAAAATTACAGGAGAAACTTACTGAAACGATAAAACTAATATGGAAGAAGGAGCAAATGCCGCCTGAATGGCCACATGCGCTAATATGCCCAATCCATAAAAAAGGAAATCCATCACTTTGTGAGAACTACAGAGGCACCTGCTGTAAAGTGCTGGGTTATTTAATAAGAACAAGGCTAAATGCGTACACCGAGAATATTCTAGGGCAGTATCAAGCGGACTTTGTAAGTAATAGGACTACAACAGATCTAATATTCACCCTAAAAGAAATTCAAACTACTAGTTATGAGTACAAAACTGAACTGCATACCCTGTACATAGATTTTAAACAAGCGTATGACACAATAAATAGGAGCAAAAAGTATAAAGTGTACAAGTAGAGTTCCTAAGAAAATTAATAAGATTGGTGAAAATGATTCTAGATAATACAAAGAATAAAATATCATGGAATGGAGGCAAATCAAGAGAATTTGAAGTAAGAGGAGGGTTGAGACAAGGGGATCTCAACGACACTCTTCAACCTGACATTAGAAATAATAATAAGGAATAACAAAATAAAGACCACAGAAACCATATTTAATAACGAACACCAGGTTATGGCCCTCGCAGATGACCTTACAATAATCACAAAATCAAAAAATCAACTAAGAAAATTACAAACAGATAGAACAGGAGACAAGGAAATTTGATCTGAAAATAAATCAAAATAGAACGAAATATATGATTATGGGAAAAACAGAAAACCTCTTGGGACGAGGAGATAACCTGGGGTGAGCGCAAAAACCCAAAAAGGAATATGTTTTCGATAGAGTAAGTAAATTTGTCTACTTGGGAGTTAATATTGAAGAAAATGGGCGTTAAGAACAAGAAATCCAGGTAAGAATTACAAAACCGTAAATACGGAAGCTTGAAGACTCTCATGAAATCAAATTATGTGTCAAAAAAAAAAGAGGATCTACAAAACAGTCATAAACCTACCGCCACATATGCATGTGAAACGTGGGCCCTGAATAAGGTGGAAGAGGAGCAGATGAAAAGATGAGAAAGGAAAATGCTGCGTGCTATATATGGAGGAGTAAGAACAGAGGAAGGATGGAGAAGATGCACAAATCTAGAAGTAGAAGAAGCATATGAAAGCCGCAATATCGTAGCGTTTGCCAAAGCCCAAAGAATAAGATGGCTGGGGCATGTAGAAAGATTAAGCAGAGAAAGGTTACCAAAGTTAGCTTTTACCAGAAGACCAATAGGGAAAAGGGATATCAAGAGAGAGATGGATGAAGAGAGATGGGAGAAGATCTAAAAAAAAATAGATGGTGGGGAATAGAGGAGAATGGAGAAATGTAGTCCGTAGAGCACTTGAAAAAAGTTCCTAATATTAGTATTTTATTAGTCCTAGACCTTCACGGCCTGCCGAGCAAATTATTATTATATGCTATCCACAATTAGGAATAATCTACCTTTTGATCTTTCCCCAACGTTAAGTATACGTCTATTTAGGAGATGCACGTTTTTGTTTACGTTAATGTATTATGTGCTGATACAACAGATGACGTTTTATATTCAATTATCTCAAAAAATGGTTAGGTGGTATAGTAATCAAGGTAACGTTACACTGAGAACAAAATTGTGTTTAGTCAACGCAAAATGCGTTAATTCAGGATACCTTTTAGGTTGTATATAAACAACGCAACCATTGGGTTTATTTAGCTCATAAATTAGTGCTACGATAAAATCGGCTACCTTATTTAATATTAAAATGTATTCTTGGTCAATAAAATCATAATATCAAAACTTTTTTCAACATGTTGTACATGGTTGAAATCAGAAAAAAACTCTTTTTGACGGTGTTAAAATCCAATATGGCGCCGGTAAGAAATAAGAAAATTGATAATGGCCAAAAGGAATCGAAACGTCATATAAAAATTTCGAGTACACCATTAGATAGAAGATCAAAAGTGACCTTGAGAATGTGTTTTTAGTTTTTCTCTGCAAGGCCGAATAAAAGCGCTAAAGGTAAAAGAAGAAAATGGGTTTTTTTTTAAATCTCGAACGTCATTTGTCACAGGCTTATTTTGTTCTTCGGATTCATAACAAACACAAAATTTAGCAACTCTGCCAAATTTAAACCTACCCTCTATCTCCAATAATAAGCGAAATACCCAGGGTGAGGGTCGAAAATGAATCAGCCTGTATATCATTAATCCAAAAAAAAAAAAATTACGCAACATATATGTTATATTCAAACACAGTAATGGGTTTATTCAACAGTATTTTGTTTTAAGCTAACATAAAAACGGCAACACAAAATTTTATGTTGCATCAAACCAACCATTTATCTCAGCGTATGTGAGAAGTATTGAACAAATAGTGCTATTAAAACAGAAAGCTGCTGAGGATTAGCAAGGCTAGAATTAGTTAAAGGATAGTAGTGATTGCTTTATTCAAAATATCAAACGACAAATATTGCGGTTACCCATCTCTTTTTTGTTTCAAAATTTCTACTTGAATTAAACAGATTTTTCTAACCGCAAACGATTTTTAGATTAATTAATTTTATCGCTTACTTTTTACGAATGTTTTTTTAGGTAAAACAATTAACGCAGAGGGGTTTCATATCTGCAATGTCACTCTGATGGAATTGCTCAATCGGGCAAAACCGCAAAAAATAATTGTTATTAATTAAAAGTAAACTTGTAAATACAGTGATTTGCAAGAACAGTACTGAGATCAAATACTTTGAGAATTGTAGTAATTTTAGTTATTAGGTACTACAGATAAGTAAAAAAGACCTAAGAGTATTTAATATAATTAAAATAGATGATTTTCGATTAGATGAAAAAAATACCGAAAATTGAAAAACCCATTTGGAAGTGGAACAGTTTTAACATCAAAAGTACGTACACGGTTATTAGAACCGTGTTGGAAATAATTGTGTGGTGATCCAGGGAATTTTAGATTCATTAGCGAACTATTTTTTTCTCAAAGTGAAGGTTTGTTATGTTAAAATTGCTACTTTAACAGCTTGTCCGAATCAGCAGCTTTATCTCTTAACGCTTGCTTGTTATAATAGCCTGCTATCCGATCGATGAGTTCGTTACTGACAATTTTGAATGAGAGTTATCCTAACTTGACTGAATGCTTCGTAATGAGTGTAATGTTATAATGAACGGCTTTTCTATGTTCTTTTATTAATTAAAATGTTTAAAATCAGTCAAGAAGTAAATGAGAAAATCAGATGCTTTTTTTGTGTTTCCATTGTGTAACTTTGCGAAAATATTTAATTCCTTAAATCCAAGATATACCTTTCCCTTTTTAAACAATTTTTAATAGCGTAGTTAATTCTTTATTCAACATTTTCACTCTCTCTAATAGCCTAATCTACTAATGTACCTGTTATATTAAATATTCATTAAGTCAAAACAACGTCATTAAAATGTTCTCTGATTTCGTCAGTTCCAATTCGACGTCTGCCCGAATTGCGAAACCCCCATGGTCACGAATATTTCGTAATATTGGAGTTTTTGTGTGGTTGAAAATAGGCACAATAAAAATTGACGATTCTTACCTGGATAAAGTAGGATTTAAAAGTTTATTACTTACAGTGGTGAACAAAAGATAAGTGTAACAAAATAAATATCAAAAGTTTTTCTAAAATTATACAATGCCTGGATTCCATTCGCCTCCCACATCTTCAAAGTAGTCCCTTTGGGAGTAGACACATCGATGCCAGCGCTTTCAGAACGTATTTTGGAAGTTCAACCTGCTCTATTGCGTCAAATCTTCGACCTCTCAACTGTACTTCAATCTTTGGAAAGAGGGAAAGGTCGCAAGGAGCCCAGTCGGGTGAGGACATTGCATGAGGAATAACGCCATTTCTGTTTTGCTCCAAAAACTGTTGTATGATGAAAGCGGTATGTGGTTCGGGTTATCATCGTAGAGAACCCAGTCGTTTCTACGTCACTTCCCTGGGCGTTTCCTTCTCATACCATCCCTTAGATAATACAGATATCTTGAATGGTTTGCCTAAGATCATTCACAATTGCATTCCAAACAGCAACGTTCTGATGTAACGGTGGTTGATGGGCGTACGAAACGTTCATCGTTATCAACTGATATTTTTGTAAGGGTTTAAATCAGTCGTAAGTTTGTGTTCGACCCAAATCCATCTTTCAACATTATATCCGTTTCTGCGACAGTCTTGCCGGCTTTAAAACATAACTTGATACAGATTGACTGTTTCCTCAAATCTGTTATTGCAAAATCTTAAATACAACAGTAAAAAACTGTTCACCAACACGGAATGTATCGCTGCTTGACATACTGACTCACAAAATGTGTAGGTACACAACTCCCTCTAGCGGCGTTTGATTGTAAATACGTCACGAGCGTATTTCACATTTCGGGAACTTTTGGGTGCCACCTCGTACTTGCCAGTCTTCGCTGTACTTTTTCTTGTTTTTTTTTCAAAGCATTTGTGATTTGGTTTCCCGAACATCATAATGGTTGTGCGGTTGTCTTGTATGTTTTGGGTTCACTTCGTAATTGCTTAATAATCGTGCAGAGTTATGTCTTCTAAAATTTTTAAATCAAAAGAAATTAAAAATTATAATAGAAGCTCTTACCTCACACTATGGGCACTTTCACGAATTTGTATTGTTTTTATATGTGTGAATTCCCATAGGTTAATGCTGACAACTAGCGTCACTATACTTTTTAGAGTGAAATTCAAATGAATTCATTCTTTGTTTAAATTCAAAGAAATGCATTAACAAGGAAAAACGATAAGAAGTTTGATATGTATGGTAATTTTGCTCCTTGATTTATAATAGCTATTTACGTATTTAATCCTATCACTGGAGACCATCTTTAATGCTTTCATTGCCTTTGCTTGTATGGTGATTCCAGCAATAAACCATGAGCCTTCGGTTAATTGTTTTGGTGCTTTCGATTTTTTTTTATTTAATCATAAAAAAAAGATGTGAGAAATGTAGATAATCTACTTGGAAGCCATTATCTTTAATTTTGAAAGTTATTGAGAATGACTTATCAAAACTAAAACATCAATAAACCTGATATTCTTTAAACACGTCTTACAAAAGATGTAAAATACAATTTACGCTGCGTAATTAAAACGAAAGAACCGCAGAATTTGCTTCATCACTTACGCACAATGACTATGCACTATCCGCCCATACTCTTAAGCAACCTTCGGATATCCTTCCCGTACTATTTGTACCTTGACGACACGGACGAAATTCGAGTTGACGCGTTCCTCCTAATTGTGAAGTATGTATCTTCAATGTAACGTAGGCACGCGTCACGTTTCGTTTCCGGTTAGACGAGATTACATCAAAGTCGTTACTCACAATGATTACTACGAGCTCGCTAGCAAGTCATACTACTGGCCCCCGGAAATATTTGCAATCTCAATCGCGTTTTTCGTTACGCATAATTTGATTGCGGTAAATGAACGATAACTTTGTGAATGAATTTTTCTGCTGAAAGCGTAACTACCGGATCTGAAGTGTCGAAATGAGCCGCTGAATCGCTTCTGATGCGAGTAGAGAGAAATCTGCTGGTGAGAAATGCGGCGATAGCAGTAGCCGTCAAAACGCGTGACCTTAGCTAAGAATCTGGCCGTAATTACACGGCTACCGTTTTGGCGAAAGTTCGACGTAATGTACTCGATAATACGGTTACAAAAACACGTAACATACAGCCGCTTGAAAAACTATTGGACGAGAAAATTTTCAGTATTGATATGATATATATTGTTAAAAATAAATTAACACAAAACAGGGAATGTATACTAATTGAAACTGTATTATATAAAAAGTGAATATGAAGAATTTCATCCATAATAATCATTTCAATAGCTGCTATATTCATTTAGGATATCTGTACACTAACGGAGAATCAAAATGACATGTCAGTTTGGTTAACCTACAGTGTGCGTGCATGACAAATAACTAATAAAAAAAATAGAACCCGTAAACAAACCAGTCATTTGGTTGTCCGTTGTCGTTTTTTCCGTGAACCCGGTTTTCGTAGTGCGTTCTGCAAATGAATGACATTAATTTCGAGCAACGATGTGCTATCAGGTTCTTCTTCAGAGTTGGGCAAAGTGCAACAGAAACTTTTGCAAAACTCCAGCAGGCCTACGGAGACAGTGGTTTTTCAAAAGCCCAGGTTTTCCGGTGGTTTAAGGCATTTTCAGAAGGAAGAGAGTCGATGGACGATGAGCCAATGTCGACAAAATCCGCGACGGTCAGAATGATCGGGGAACAGTTGAATTTGTGTCACACCACCGTTCATCAAGTTTTGACCAATGAATTGGGAATGAGAAAGATCGAAAATAGTTCCAAAAAAACCTCTCGCAAGAACAAAAGGACATCAGGAGAGAAAGATGTCTTGACGCATTGGAATCGATTGAAGATAATGAAAAAAATTTTTTGGAACGTGTCATTACTGATGATGAGAGTTGGGTGTTAGAGTATAACCCGGAAACACAACGCCAGGGCAGGTTTGTTTCTTTGATAGCCAGGGAATCGTTCACAAAGAGTTCGTGCCTCAAGGTCAGACAGTTAATCAACATTTTTACCGAGAGGTTCTCGAAAGACTCCGAAAAGGGGTCGTGCGTGTGAGACAAAGCATAAAAAATGATTGGATCCTGCATCATGACAATTTGTTAGTATTGGGCAGAGGAAGCACTGAACAACTGGATTTTAACTATTAACATTTTTACTTCCTACGAACTAAGATAGATAGCGGTGCCATATATTGCTACCAACTTGAAGATTGAAATTATTCCAACATACTTTATTTATTTATACTTGAACGTCTAAAAAGCAGACACAAGGTAGATGTGTTACATTTCTTTCTGCATAAGCCACATGTATGTAGATAGGCATGTACAAAATACGTTAAACTAAAGAAATCAAATCAAGAAAAACAATGGTTTAAACCCGTTCTTGCATTCATTTTTTTAAGCTCATCGTTGTGTATTGTGTTCATATTTAATTTTATATGTACTCATAGTCGAATGTTTTTATACACGTCTGTATTATTTTGATGCCGATTTATATTACATTGAAACGCTGACCTACGATGGCGTAAGGTGTTTGTACTACGTCAGGGCACGTGAAAGAAAGGTCCCTATTCGCGGAATTTCCCACCACACCAGACCACAACCGTACATCCCCCTAATTGTCACAAACAAATGAACCAATACAGGAGCGTACATACATATATATTAACATTAATTTTCGAAGTCTGGTCAGTTAGTATATGCTAGTAACAGAGAGCGAAAGCATGTGGCTTGCGACTAGTTTTTGCTTGGCGGTTTTCTTGTGTTCCGCACTGGACACGCAGTGTTCTCCGCTTCAGACGAACTCAAAGGATGTTTACAGTGATGTATTCAACGTAGTGACAAACGACCCTGGGGAGATAGGAACAGAAAAAATTGGGAGGAAGAACCCAGGTAAAAATAATATATTTTTTTATATAAATATAATTAATATATTATTATTAATATATTATATACCTAGAACAGCTACATATACAATACTTTCCGAAAGTATTGAATAAATTCCCTGAAATTTGCATTTTTATGTTATAACAATCGCCCAGGTAAGCAAGTTTAACATTTTTTGAAGCACTGGTATCATCATTTTTGGTACTGGTATTCTCCTTTTGTAACATGAAATTCGACAGAGCACATTTCTTAGCATACGGCAATATAAATTATAAGAAATAACGGATTGTAAGAGAAAGTAATTTGAACTTCCAAAGTGCTGATTTTACTATAAATTAAAAAGTATCCAAATTGTACACACAATTTGGATACTTTTTAAAATCTTTCTGAATAACCTCCAAGGTATGCATCGTATTCCTAGATGAATTCTGCCAGATTTGGCTGGTCACCAAATCGCCCTTGAAAAAACTTCATTTAAATGTGCGCAGACAATCATGGTCTTACTCATTTTTTTGAAGGAACAGTTTCTGCGATTCTAATTAGAAAATTGTATATAATGGGTTCAGTTGTATTGAAAAAAATACAAATAGTTACCCACTGGGTAATTTTTTTGGGTCAATAACAACAGTTATATACATTAACACATTCGTTAAAAGCTGAGGTAGCTTCATTAGGGAATAGTACATTCTTTACAAAGTAATCAAGGCTAGCTTTTGTTCGGCCAACTGATTCCGCTAGTCAAAATCGTCCTCAGATAGTTGATAATCTAGACATACCATGAGGATGGTACTTCGTTTTTCTTTTTAAAAATTTTATGAACAGTTGATGCTGCATATTAGCAGTAGAAGCATCGTCCCAAAGTGTAGAATCCGAATTATCTTCCCCTGCTAATAAATCAATAATTTATTCTTTTTTTATCGATAGAAGGGCAAATTTATGAAAATCTCAAATATAAATTCCATGAATTTTGATTCTACTTTGTTTAACAGATTGCCGATCGGGGTTGGCTTCGGTGAATAAATCAACTACCACTCTTTCATTGTGTATTCTATCTCCTTAACCAGTCATGCAAAAGAATTTGAAGTCACGCTCATTTACTAAAAACATTTATAAAAAAGGAAACAAAGTAAATATCTAATAAGCACGCCAAACACGCAGCAAGTGGTAATTAACAAATGTTGAATGTGAAAATGTATTTGTACAGATTTTCAGACACATTACCATCTCTTACTTTTTAGAAAACTAGAAATATTTCACTTAAACAACTTAAACATATGCACAAATTATTGTGTATCAATAAAATCACGCTTAACAAACACTCCACCTCGCACAAATATATACAAGCTGTATACATACTTCGGCAACAAAGTTGCAATCCTCAGCAGTAACGTTAAAATTGTGAGTGAGTTCCTAAGACGAGTCTATATAAATAAAATGTATAATTTAGTAAATTAATTAAATAAAGGGAGATCATTTAAAATAAAAAGAAGATATTGCCAAAATTGTGATCTTCAAAAGATGTTGCCATTATGTTAGCCAAATGAAATTATAAAACAAAGTTAAGTTAAGTTGTTAAATTTCAAATACGTGAGATTCTTCCAAAGTTCTAGGTGTTATATTATAGTTTCTTTATTTTACTAATTTCATTCATATTGGCTAAGCACATGAATCATACTGATTACCATTAACTAGCATAGTTGGTACAACCTGCCAGGACTTGCATGTGCCTAGAAACGTTACACCTTCGACACACGGACAATTTTAATGCCATTAAGCGTAAATTATCAATTTGTTTTCTCATGTATATAATAAATATGGTTATTTCCACTTATGGTCATTAGAAACAGCGATGGCATTTGAAACAGACCATCGCCGGTAATTCGTAAAAATCGAAAATGAATTTTAAAAATATCGCGCTTTTAAATGACTGACGGAATTTGTTAGGTTGCGATGGGTAGCTGTTTCGTTTACATGTACATGATGCCTTTTCAAGAAGTTATAAAATTATATTCTGATTGCAATATTAAAAAATGCATTAAATCTTAGAGCAACTAAGAAATTTTAACGAACAACAAGAAACCACTGCAACCGAAAGGGTCATTCTCTCTGTGTTTTTCCATTTCATTATACAGTGAGCACGTAAAGTTTGGAATAAATTCATTTAAAATTCAGGTATTGTTTGCTCGAAGGAACGCTCGAACTTGTCGATTTTTGATTTTAGTTGCCGTTTTTCTCATGATGATTTCATGTATACAGGCGACCTAAAAACATATTAGGAGAGCTCACTTATTTCTATTAAAGTAAACGCCATTTTTATTTCATTTTTAAATTCTACGTCATATTCTGAACATATTTTATGTATCATGTCTTATACCTGAATTCAACTGTTTCCACAAAAAACTGTAAAAGCCCAAAGAATTCAACTATAGATCGTCTCAACCTCCGAATGTAGTACAGAACTTAGAGAATTCGATACACGGTTGCCAAATCGTCGAATCAGCTGTACATTATTACTTCCATTATTTGGGTTTCTCAGAGTTAAAACGCATATTTTTAGGAAAACAGTATAGACGCGTAAAAAATAGAATTTTTTTATTTAAGAATTTGTGAAAAGCCCATAATTTTATTTATTATTACTCAACATTAACGTAATTTACATTTCGAACATTTATTTAGGAATGGGGTA
>JARFOC010077109.1:0-15261 GCA_031763485.1 Osmoderma eremita
ATATTTGGGCTGTGGAAAATCCACATGCTGTTCGTCGTAATCATTTCCAGCATAGATTTTCGATAAACGTTTGGGTCAGACTGGTCAACGTACAACTTATTGGTCCATTTGTGTTGCCAAATCGAATGAATGGATATGATTATCACTTGTTTTTGCAAAATCATTTGATGGAACCATTGGAAGAAGTTCCTTTGAACAAATGTGGTTTCTTCATGGTGGCGCACCGCCGCATTTTAATCGGTTAGTTAGATGATCTTCGTAACCGCGTTGAGGCAGCTGCGGCGACAATATGACGACAAGACCAAGGCCTAGTAAATTATGCCAATTCGTGGATACGTCGAGCGAGACTTTGCGTTCAACAACACGGCGATAACTTTGAACAACTAGTGTGAAGTGGATTCCGTGGAAAACATAAAAAATTAATATGCTAATTTAATAAAATAAAAACTACAAAATTTTTATTAACGTTAAGATCTCTCTTATTATGCAACGTTGTTTAGATATTTTTACGTTAATGACCTTATTTTAAGATGTTTAATCACCCCTTGAAAATAAAATCACAAGACCGTAAACACCCTGTATAGTAACATTGTAAGTATTTTCGTTTTTTCTTTCCAAAATGTATCACTACAGCCCGTATAATTAATTTAAAAAATGAGATAATCGGAATTTCTACGAGTTTCCGGACAGTGCATCAGCTGAAATATCTAACTAAAATTAAATTGTACGCCGCGAACGAAACAAATACACTGAAAACTCATTAATTTCCTGCTTTTAATTCCCGTTCGGAATATGGAGCAACCGCAAAACGAAACATTGCTCCATTAAAATCGTGAATCTAGGTTTGTCCGGTCAATAAACACGAATTGGAAATAACGTATATAAACCCATACGAAATAATAATAATTACAACACATGTCAAAAACATTCGCAAAGTTTTGTAATCTTTTCATTTCTATTTCAAAACATGTATTCTTTTCAGAATGTATACCATGAACTTAGCATTCATACAAAAGTCGGAGAATGAGGAACGGATTATGTAAATAATAAGCAAAGGAAATTCTTTACTCTTTATTCGTATATTAAACTAATTTCAGTGGTATTTCCCGATAGTAACTTCGGTATATGGGTATATGAGCGCGCGAACAGTTTTCAATCCTATTAAATTCAAGGAGACAATCGGAGCGCGCTTTTACAATTTAAACTAATGTGAATTTAAATTGACGACGCTCTGTACAGTTGCCACCAGATGTCGCGATGATACCGTGATATTCCGTGACAATATGTAGATATGTATAATATTCTGTCTTTATATTCAATGTTAATTTACGAAAACCCAATAGCAACGAATTGATTCCTTTAAAACTATCGCTATATATTTAAAGAAAACCAAGGTTAAAAAGCACATTGTGGCAAATCGTGTTCATTAAACAAACACATATAGGTTAATACAGCTCAAAATATTCCCATGTAAATATTCTCTATTAAGTGTCTTTGAAGATTCCTTATACCTGCAATTTTGTGTAATTAACCTATGGGGTTATATCTAGCCGTACTTTGAGATTAAGGTAAGATACCATATGCAAAAAGAAAAAAAGTACTAACATTAGTGTACTAGATAATCAACAGCAATATTATGAAAAAAGCAAATAGACTAATGGGTTCTGAATTTAACCAATTTACTTTAATACAAGTACATATACTATTGTTATATGTATGTTCCATATTATGTGAAGTTAATTGTAGTAAATAATATCAGCAAATAGATTTAATGATTATTTATCATTGGTGCACTGCATTTAAACGATAACGTACCGTGTGATAAGGAATTACTTTCGAGATAAATAAAAAAAGAACTGCAGATTTAGTTATACTACTAGAGGAAAGTGTTTTTCTTTGCCTGTTTCAAGAAAGAAATAAATCATATCAAAGTTCTGGACACCGAACAATCGAAAAAATGCCATTATAGGCCCATGGGTCTATAATCAGTTCCTCATCAAACTAGCCGCGATGATGAAACCAAGTGCGGAGCATAACCGAAGATCCGAGATTGGCGAACATCTCCAGAACAGTCCAGCGAAGGTTTCAGTATGTCAGCACAGAAGAATCACTTGAAAGAACGGACGATGAGAACTTCCGCAATCGTCGAAAGATCTCGAGCGTGTTTTAGAGGACCCAGAGCAATCGTTGCGACAACTGGCATCGATTATAAGTGTAAGCAAGTGACTAATTCGTCGAATCGCCTAGAAACCGTAGATACAAATCGTACAGAATAAAAATACCACCTTTCCGAAGCTGCGAGGGCCTATGTTTGTATATGTTTGGTCCAAGGAATTCTGACCTCCTAACAGCCCAGATTTGCACCCCTTGGGTTACTACGTACAGAGCGTAGTTGAAAGGATCGCCACAAGTCCCAGCATCTTAATGTGATGTCACTTAGAACGGCTAGAGACAGCTTTTGCCGGCATGGAGAGCTGCATTACAGCAGAGCCAGAATGCAGGCCGCCATTCAAGCTAAAGGGAGAAATATACCAGAAGATTTTCGTGGTATTAAATTTTTCTTTAAAAAAAACATTGTTTAAAGGAATTGTTCACGGTCTCCGGATTTTGGTGACGCACCATGTAGGTACAGGATTCACCATATTGATCTTCCCGATTGTATCTGTAAATAACCTCCAAGGCCTCTTTGAGCCTCACAAATCACGCCATTTCTCACATACACTACGCATTTGAAAGAAATATTAACAGGACGCCCCATCTGATTGCACGGTGACATCTCCACCGGCTCGGTCGCCAGACCTGTCCCCCCACACTTTTACCTTTGGGAAAAAGGACAGAAGCCACAACAAAATGAACAGCAGAGGGCCTGGCAAACAATATATTGTTTTATCATGTATTTATCATAAGATGATATCGTCCAAATGTTTGCCCTTACGAGCGACGCACTCCTGTAGACAGCGACTGAAGTTCGGAACACGAAGAGTCATTTGCCACTGGTATTGCAGCGATAGCATTGCAAATATGCATCCTTCAACTCGTCAATCACTTGCAGCCTTTGCATTGAAAGACTTCAGTCTTCTTCTGGTAGCTCCAAAATGATACCGCTGTGCATTGAGATGAAGTGGCCTGAAAATATTTTTTCCATCACTTCACGGAAAAGGCGTGTTGTGTATGTGAAATAGCATTTCTTATGCTGCTCCAGTGCACTGATTCGAGCGCCATCTACCCATGCAGTCCGCATGGCGGCTAATTCAAATCGGAACGCTAGGAGGGTGTACCCAAAGTTTATTTCGCGCATTCAGTCAACTAAAGTTAGTAAAATAAAAATGTCAATCCTGGATAAATACTTTGGATCATTAAAAAACAAATGAGATAATACGATATGTTCGTTACAAATTCAAAAGATTTAAAAAGAACCTATGTAAAGTAGGATATAACGGGAATGTGGCGACTGTATTAAAAATTCAGTGCAAATATTGATTTACTTCGAAAGATTTTAAATTAATAGAGGACGGGAAAATATTTCAATATCCTTTGACTGGAACTAACTGAATTGCTGGATAAGCCAATTAAGCTGACTTCGTTTTCTCTTTGTACTTCTTCGAAACAATATTCTTAAATTTAACTTTATAAGTGCCAACAATTTCTAATTACCGTTTATTTAATTGTTTGAAAGAGTTTTAAATTAATAAACTATAATTAAGTTGAAAATGTATGGCAAATTAATGTTAGTATATTAAAATAAATGAATACTTTTTAGACGCATGAGTTTTGTAGTAATATAAAGTTTCAAAATGCTAAACTACAATGTCCAAATAGTACAAAAAGTTTAATTATATTTACTAATCATTTTTTTCTTCATCAAGTACAATTGATTGCCGCCAATGTTAGTTAAAATTACACCTGTAATTACATGTATGTATGTAAACGAACATGATTATCATTTTAAACTATAAATTAAAAGCATGGTAACATCTATTAAACTAAAATGCGAAATTATGATAACAAAATCGAATTATAATTGGCCGCTATTTCACCTCCCAACGGCAAATTAGTTTATAATTAAACCCATTTACCGTTCACTCCAAATCAATAATCGATAATAATCAGATATATGCAGGCGTTCCCAATAATATCCAGACTTACAGTTTCTGTTTACATTCGCACTTCCCAGAACAATGTGCGTATACCATTTTGGTGAGGTTTACGATGTAAAACGTGTGGAACGAATATCGATAACAGATTTAATCAAAAACTAGCAATAACTGTCGTCTGTGTCGGGACAAAATTATTTTAATATTATAATTAAAAGATGCAAATGAAATAAAATTCATTTGACATAGCAAATGATAACATAATGCAAAATGTATCAGTCTTCATCTTAAAACTAAAAATTTTTTGACATAATAAAACAGTAACAATTCTATATAGGTCTATTTGCACTCCCATTTCTACAACCGTTCTTTGACTAACAGTGAGGTGCTTGTGTATTGACATTTTTATGGTTCGGATCTAGTAGTTCTTATAATTTTCAGATACCGTCGGAACTACAAATTCAGAACCGGTCTGCCAATTCTTGTTAGAGAGTAAGTAATAGTATGCTAATATAACACTGAAACAGTGCTATAGAATTATATACATGAAGAATTGATATTTTTATTTTTCGTTGTTTTCTAAAATCTGACTTTGAACTATCAACATATGTAGAGCTACCATGATCAGGAACTGACAACGATATACAGTCCAACTTCGATAATTCGAACCATGGCTTGCCACCAAAAAAGTTCGAGTTATCGAGACTTCGAGTTATTGAATAAAATACATAATGTACATGTAAATATGTATTTTATTTCCGTTTATTGTTTAAGTATATACGTATTTAGTTTAGTAAATTACATTAAACTATAAAAACTGTTATTTTGATGTAAAAGAGTCGGTTATTTGTGACTGACGAAAGGATTTTTTATTTGACTTAAAAGAAAGCTTCAATATTAGTGAACACGTAATACAGAGAATCGGTTGTAGTTCATTGGTTTTTAAATATGTCCGCAAAACATTCAACGAATTTTCAACCAACTCGTTTGAGGATGGTCGAGCTGTACAGCTTTGAATTCGGTTCTGTAGTGCTCGACAATATCTTTATCTGTGGGAAACTCTGAAGTCACAATATCGTCACCTACATGAAGAAAATCATAAAAGGTGAGACCTTCTTGTATATTTCTGACATTTCCCCATGCTGTATTCCATTTGTGGTTGAATTTCTTCTTCATTTAATTCATTTAAGCGTTCGTTTATAGGAATAAAAGGAATTTCATCCTCTTCTTCCCACTCAGAATACTGACCAAAGCCAGCTATCTTAAAACAATTAGAAATTGTCTCAGACAACACAGTCCATTAATGTTATGTTTTTTTCTATTTTCTTCAAAACATTTAATAGATTTTTTTTTAATTCTGCGGCGATAATGACATTTTAAATGTTGTATGATACCTTGACCCAAGGACTGCAACTTAGATGTCATATTCGGGAGGAAAAATTGAAGAATTTTAACCTATGTTGGATATTTTTAGGATGAGCCGGACAATTGTCAATGAAAAGAATAATCTTTCTTCTCATCTGTCTAATTTTACCAGCCATTTTTCAAAAAGTGGTCCTGTCAGCCACGCCTTCGAATTTGCTTTATAGTCGAGGGGTAACCACTTAATACCTCGAAAACAACGAGGTTGATTGCTCTTACCTATCAAAAGCAATTTCAGTTTTTGTGATCCATCCATATTTGCGCCAAGCATCAATGTAATTCGATATGTATATCCGTCATGGCACTTCTGGTTTAAAAAAATGAAGGTGAAAGGTTAATTCCGGAAAACGTTGACAGTTCATGTGGGTTGTTTCTTATCACCCTTGCACTCTTGGACTGCACATATGTGTCTAACATTATTAGGTTTTGTTTACATTTCGCATGCGCAAAGCCAGAACTTGCATACAATACACTACACCACACTAAATATTGGCGCATAGTGCACCAAACTAAAATCTGAGTTTAATATGTCCGAACGCTGTTCATTTTCGGAGATCGATATCATTTTAGAAGGTCGGCGAATTGGACACAAACGTATAGCCGAATCATTGCACATTTTCGATGAACATGTGTTTAGTATGAGAAAACTTTCGGCGAAATGATTTTCGAAATGCTGATCCGAAGCATGTTCGAGTTACGTCGTCGAACTTTTTGAATTGGATTGTTATCATGGACGAAACATGATTCAATCACTATAATCCAGAGAGCAATTCAAAGAACGACCCAAAAAATTCAGTTTTACGGGACAACGATGAAATGTTTCTGCTAAATTATTTGGGGCAGTATCACGGGAGCAAGTTACACTGAGTTTGTAACTAACTTACGTGAGAAAAGTGTGGAAAACGCGGTGGAAAACTTGCCAAAGGTGTGCTCTTTTTACAAGACGTTCCCACAAGTCGCTGATTGCACTGTCAAAAATTGATAAAATTGGTTGACGACCCACCCTATTTTCCGCATTTAGCACCGTTAGACTATTTTTCGTACCCAAAATTTCAAAAAAAAAGCATCTGAAAGGTAAAGAATTTCGACAAATGCGGAAGCCGTATGTGTCGTTTTGATATGGTTTGCTGACCAAGACAAGGATTTTTAGAGGCATTAGAATTACTTTATGAACGTTCTGCTAAATGCGTAAGGCTTGAATAAGATTATGTTGAATATATAAAATTTTGTTTTGAAATGTTGTGACAATTTGTATGGTAGGGTAAGTACTTTATCAATACTCCCTCGTATGCTATATAGGGTGCTTACAGTTGCAAAAAATTTCAGATCGTGCATTCGGCCCGCGTGCAATTTGAGTTACTGTATAAGTAATACGCTGCCAAAAGCTCTGCATTAAATTGCAACCTAAAAGGTAGTTTTAGGTTAAAATTTACACGGCAACATCAAACCTTTACATGTTCATCTTCAATGTTGAAAATTCAGTTATTTTTTTGAAATCTTTACTCTGTAAAGTTACTTCTTCAACTTTATTAAAGGAAAATACGTTTTGCGACGAGAAAATTTCCGTTGAATACCCGTCTGTACAGTTTCCTTTGATAAACATACTTCCTTCAACTTTATATTTATCGTCGAAAAGCTCACGTCGCTGCAAAATCCCATAAAGCTCGGACGAAAATACTTTCACAGGTCAGATAATAACCTGACCTATTTTACACATACATACATGCATTCATACATATGTATGTTACGTTATATGTACCAAGATTCTGTTGATTTACATGTAAGCATATATCCATTTTCTCTGTATTTCCGCTCTCTAACGGCCGGTTTCATAATATATTTAAAGTGCCCTTAAATTTTAAAGTCGACTTTAACGCTTGGGATACGTACGTTTCATAATTGCTTTTTAAAGGAAAAGCCGCCGTCGACTTTAAAATCTCACCTCGTTTTCTTTGTATCGGGACGGGTAATTTTTTTATTTATACGAAATGGATATCTCAAATACAAGTTCAAGCTCTTCCGAAGATAAATTTGCGGGAAAATATATAGGAAAAGAATGTATTGTCTTAACAAACTATTTAATAACGACAATTTTTTGAAATATTTCCATTAATAGAACCAACCATTACCTATATACTAGAGATGGTTAAAACTGCTCTTTTCTCGGAACTGCTCTTTCTGCTCTTGCTCCGCTCAGAAACCAGCTCTTCTAAACAGCTCCTGCTCCGAAGAGAAAATGCTGTATTTCATATTTTACGTGTGGTTCGTTGGTCCGCTCATATTTATAGGTATTTGAATTCAACAGTTGAATATTTTTTTATATGCGAAGTAAACTTAAATTATTATTGAAATAAATCTATTTTTTTTTTGGATATCAATTCAATATTATATTCGCTGTAAGTAATAACGACTGTACCCATACAGAAAATAAATAGTAAAATAAAATTTCTATTTGCTTTAATAATTATATTAAAATATTTTTATATAAAAATAATTAATGATTATTGTATACATTTTTAACCTTTTAAACCGCAAATGGGAAATACTTTTTCTTTCAAAAGTTTGGGCAATACAGTGAAAATATAATTATGCAAGATCCCAAATGGGTTCAATGGCGTATAAAAGGTTAACTATTAAATTAATAAATTAGTAAGTATACATTAACAATATATATTTCACGTGGCGTGCTACGGGCGCTTGGGATTCACTAAAACATATTGTTGTTTGTCGTCTTGTAATTTAAATTATTCTAGAATCTCCCTATTGCGTAAAAATGTAGCAGATTAAGACTATGTCATAAAACTATACATTTGCTCTTCCCGTATTTTTGGCAATTATTAATTAAATAATATATATCACAAATATTTTCTTCACAATCAATCCAACTTTAGGGAAATATTCACGACATCTAGGTCGAGTTTGAGTAGCCTTAGCGTAGAGAGCGGTATTGACTTGAACATCAACATGACATCAACGTACAAATTCCTCTAGGAAGCAGTGAGCAGTGTGAGCGGTTGATTTTATTGTACCTGCTCGATGTGTCTGGTTTCGTATGTCTACCAAACTTAGTCGGAGCAGTTAGCGGAGCAGGAGCAGATTAAATGGCCAACAGGAACCTGCTCTTTCTGTTCCGAGCTTCGGAACAGGTTAAAATTATCAGGTATACGATTTCGCTGCCATCTCTACTACACAGCAGTGGGCATCCAGTTGTTGATGAATAAAGACGTGCAGTTTTAATTGAAGTATTATTACGAACCACTCCAAGAATATAGTATAGTTTATAATATATAAATATATATAAACACAACAGTATATCCTCGTTGTTAATTACCTTCGGTCTCATAGGGCGTGCTTCATCGGTCAAGCTGTGCTTTTCGATCACTTACGGCATCATCTCCGAATGCGGTACATATTTTTCGCGCCGCCACTGCACCTTTGGTATCTAGTTTGTACTCATACAGTAAACAACCTCGAAATAAAAATTTATTCCTTGCAATTTTCAATTATTTAAAACCAGGAATTAAACAAACAAAAAACACAAAATGAGTGTGTATCCGATAAAAGGCGAATTCATACTAAAATAGATGACAGATAACAAACAAGTGCTATCGACCAATAACTTAAAAAATATTTATGCCACTCTATACAAAAACCGCAGGAACGTATTTGGTTACCTGATGAAATCACGGATAATCACACAGCATTCAACAAAGACTCTCCAAAGTACAATTTGACAATGAAACAAATAGATTTTACATACATGTTACTGCAAAGTATACCCGCTGTATTATTACTTTCGGAAATGTTTCCGTACAAAGCAAAGTGCTATTATAATAATTTAATAAATTAATCTAAAGTTAATATTTATAAAGTATTCGATGAGTGCTCTTTTTTCTGTACAATACACCATACCTGGTTAACTAGCAAAATATGAAGTACTCCTGATAAAACATCAAGCACTTTCTTTGCTAAACCATCGTACCGCCAGTATATAAAAAAATATATCATCAAATTCGCCTGCGTGGGTGTCCCATTATTTTTTCCGCATATACATATCGTGTTTTACAACGACCGACACTAAAATCCTAACACTTCGCCACTCTGACCTGATAAAAATTCAATAATTTTATCTAATGCGAGCGCAAGATAGCATCGGGTGGATGGTATTACGAGTAATACACATAAAGTAGGTATATTTTTAGATAATATATTTTTTATCGATAATAACCTGTAGGTGTTCGTTAGGACAAAAAAAAAGTCCAAAAAAGAAACATCATAAAAAGAGTTTTTTGTGCGAGAGGAATTTTAATTAATAAAATACTAAAAAGTGTCGCCGCTAATTATAATAAAGATTTCGCTCTGGCGTAATGCAATAATAAAGGGAATTTCATTTTCAAAAGGTGTAAAGACATTAAAACCGAAGAAATAAAAAGTGAGTGGTTCCATTCGGGTTTGTATGGAAATGTAATTTAAGCATAAAATAGCACTTTACCTTTATTAACAAAAAAGAATATTTTTTACCTAGATACATATTTTAAATTATTGTACACTCTTGCAAAAAAGAAATATGGCCGGGCAGTGCTAGCTAGAGGAATGATACACCCCACTAGAGCTGGCCGGCTGCCGAATGAATCCCATATCTACTTATATTTTTCTGTAACTATTTGTTGAACGGAAAGATTTATAAATTGTCTTTAACATATAGTTTGATATCCTTTCCAAATTTTATAATAACTACGTATGTTCTGTGTCGTGCAGGATATGTTTGTTTGAGTAAATAGAAACAGAAAGAATTTGCTTGTATAATACAAAACAAAAAAGCAGATAAAGTTTACACTTTAGTAAATATGTCTTCTTTGGTATTTTAGTTAAGAAAAAGCTGGTGATATAGGCAAATTTAAGACGTTTTGAAAAATATCTGCATTCTAAAATACCCTAAATCGATTCTGGATAGTCAGTAGTTGGGACTAAAACAAGAACTTGATTTGATTCGTTGCTAATTTGAGTATTTAGCTGTGATCTCCACTCGCCCTAAAGTCAGACTTCCTAGTTAGCACGTATTTATAATTATCTGGATCATTCAGCAATGGTTTGAAATCAGTGCCAAGAAACATACTTGGGAAACAACCTTTTTACAGCATGTCATTTTAAAATTCCGGCTGTTGTCCTTATTTATGTCTCATTTCATTAGGTAAAATATTTGTTTTAATATCTTGTTTTTACTGTTTATTGTTTTATTTTTTTAGAATTCTTTTGATTTTTTTTAAAGTTCATGTTTTTGGGAAATATTTCTATTTATATTTTATTAATAAATTTATGTCTGAACCTGAATTTCTTATTTACTTAAATCATGTTTCCTCTCTTCCTCATAAACTTGCCTTTTATGGATTTTTCCAATGTATAATGATATTATTGTCCGAAATTTTTTTTAATAATTAATAATTGTGCCGAAAATAGTTTGATTAAATATTTGCTTATTGATAAATCCACCACTATTTGTTGTGTGGTGTGACCGAGCTTCCGATTAATTTCTAATCATTGCTAATGACCCAAACGAGATAATTATAAATATGTCGTTACTACGAACTTCGACTTATGGATAATGGAGATCAAAGCTAAAGATCAAGTAATGTAAGCATAATTCGTTGCCTCAAGTTGGTGATTCAGTCTGTCCTATGAACCACCCAGAATGATTTACTAGATTTTAGAACTTAGATATTTATCCAAAACGTCTTAGATTTTTGTATACTCATTAGCTTTTCTTAACTAAAATACTAAAGAACTCTGGCTTATTAATATATAAACCTCATCTTCCCTTTTGTGATACGGCTGATATACAATAAAAATCCATATTTTTGTTCTTACAACAAGGGTATCCTGCATAATGCAAATATGTGTAGGTAGGTATGAACATGAAACGTGAAATTTTAAATGTATATCAGACAATCTGTTAGATACAATTTATAAAATTATAAATATTTGAGTTCCCACAAGTCAGATCAGTTAGAGGCAAAATATATTATCCTGTGTATATTATTATTATTTGGAGTTTTTATTAATTGTTTTTATTTCGATACAATCTTTGGATTTGGATTTTTGCAATTTAAAGTAGATATGCGAATTCACTCCTCACTAACAACAGCTGCTTTAACAGTCTAAAACGCCTTTCGAAAATCCAAAACAATATTTCTCTCATTAAGTACGTTTCCCAAGGATCCAATAGAACTGTTTCACGCGAGCCACTCTCTCTGAAATCCAATTGATTTGCAAGTATCACATTATTTGAGTAACGATATCTCGCTAACCAAAACTGAAATACCTTTACCCCCTTAATGAGTGAAGAATTGTAGAAGCATATTTCGGCAATCAAGTATCGTATATTCTTCGCACGTTTCTTCACTTTCAGTTATTACAGCTATTTTATATTTTCCATCTAATCTTCATTTGCTTAATAATAGAATGATTAATCCATTTATTTCTCTTTTGTACTTTTATTTCTACTTTTGGGGCCATTATTTCTATAATACCTCTGGGTATACTTACAAACTTTTAGCAGTAATGTTAACATCTTCTGAATTATTTTGTAGTATATGTATGTTTTAATGTTCTACCAGATTGTATAAAAAATCTCTCCATCACTTAATTATCGAAACCGATCAAAATATATTTACTCGTCAAAGCATTCTATAGCATAGAAGAATATTTAATTAATAAGTTTGATGATTTGAACAAATATTTGTAACCATACGACATTTTATATTTTCCTCTGTGTCCTTTTTGTGCGATGATATTGGTGCGTAACAAGAAATTAAAAAATTGTCATGGTACCCCTGTTATATTTTGTTTATTAATACATATTTGTACAATAAATACCATGTGTTCTTCATTATATATATGTTAGACTTACATTATAAATGTACTATTGTAAGTAAGTTAACCATTCAATGACTGTACAATCCCGCTTTCTGAAGCAGAAGTATGTAGAATTCGACCATAAATAAATAAAGTATATGGAAATGGGTATTTGTGTCTATGATTTAATAAAGAAAGTGAAAAGTTGCTGACAAAAAATGAAAATTATTTATGGTTTTGGACTCATGGCAAACATTTGTTTTATCGATTACAAAGAAATTTCTTAACTAATCTTTATGAAAGCAATGAATGTACTACTTGTAATCAGTGTCTTGTCTGTAGATATTTTGATAGGGCGCACCCACCAGCATTAAAATGTATACCCTCTTGTACTGACACCATACATATGTCCTATCGCTTATAATAGACCCGCTTATCTTGGTAATAATTGGTAGTTAATAAATTTTAAATTTGAGATACGAAAATAACTTACCAAGGGTCTAGTAGCACATCGAATCTCACCGATTCTGAAACAAAAAAAAACACATTTCTCATCTTTTGCTAACTGTAAAATCTGTAAAAGATACAAAAACTATTCAATGCTTTTTAACATATACACGTTTGCCAAAGTTTATATATTATATCATGGGGAGTCGTTGTCTCATAGAAAAAAAACAAAAGTGTAATAATAATAAAATAACCCATGTCAAATATAAGTATAACGGAGTCAACAAAGACAAGAGACCTGAAGATAAAATAACTCTTTAATTGAAAGTATACAAGATGATTCTCTTTAGTCACTCACCATATTCTAAGACTGTAGATTCTTTATCCCATTTATATGGTAAAGTGTGATGTACCTTTAAAACCGGGAGACAATACAGTGATTACATGCGCAGGTCCAGCAAACGCGGGTTTCACGGAAAATGTATTAGTATAACAAATAAGGACTGCCAATTCATTACAAATTCGAGAAATTTGAAATGGTTCTGTGATAATTGTCACAATCAATATGATATGAGTGTGCAACTATTACAACAATTTAATGACTTTAAATCTGAAATTAACGCTCAATTAGAAGACTTTAAAAAATATATACATAATAGTAACAGTACCGCTGTTGCGAAACAAGATACAAAATCTTATTCAGAAGCCGTAAAAGATGTAGTTATCATAAAACCTAAGGCGAAACAAAGCAATTCATACAACGAAAGACGATATATGCAAGAATGTTAAGCCGGTTTCGCTAGAGATTGGCATGGTGCAAATGAAAAATATCAGAGATGTAGGTGTTATTATTAAATGCAAGAACAAGGAGGATTCTGCAAAGATCAAAGATGTTGTCGACAAAAAACTAAAGAAGAAATACTCCATAAAATTACCTGAATTATCAAACCCGTCGATAAAGATTGTTGATATTGAAGACGATCTTGATGAGAACGAACTCAAAACATGCATTATAAAACAAAATGGGATTGTGACTGAGGGTAATTTTCAGTTAAATATAAAGGTATTCAAAAAAATGAAAACAAGATACATGAGCATCATTGAGACAGACCCGTCAACATTCGATCAAATTATGAAGCAAGGAAAATTAAGTATTGGCTGGAGTATATGTAGAGTGTTTGAATACGTAAAGGTTTTTCGGTGTTTCAAATGTGCTGACTTTGACCACTTAGCTAAAGAATGTAAACATGAAGTGAGATGCTGGAAGAGTGCAGCAACGGATCATCCACGGAAGGACTGTGATAGTGAATCTTGGAGGTGTGTCAACTGTGAAGATGCGAATTCATCTCTACAGCTTAACCTAGGAATCGAGCACTCCCCATTTAGTTCGGAGTGTCCCTCCCTGCAAAGGAAAATAGGAGCCGAAAAAAGGAGAATCAACTACGATGGAAGCTCTATATAGCAATCAAAAACAACTACAGTGGGAAATTGTACTTTTAGTGTGTTTTACCAGAATATACAATGTGTTAAGAACAAATACGATTGCCTCGACGTTTTCCTTGCAAGTAAGAATTACAATGTAATATGTTTGTCCGAACATTGGCTTAAAAGTAGCGAGATTAATACCGTGGCCATAAGCAATTATAGCATAGCTAGTATTTATTGTAGAACTGTTTCTTCGCATGGCGGCGTCATTACTTTACATAATACTAAAACAACTGCATTTATAAGATCATTGTCTTTAGTAGAATTTTGTAAAGAGAAAGTTTTTGAGGTATGCGGTGGGGAATTTAGTTTTGGTAAACAAACGTTAAAAATCATTACAATCTATAGGTCACCAATAGATTCGAATATTGATGAATTCACAAACATGTTTTCTCTATGTTGCATTCGGTCTGCAGAAACACCAATACCAAATTGATTATTTGTGGAGATATAAACATTAATTTACTTGCAAATTCACATGCTAAAGCTACACTCTTAAATATTTTGTCGTCCTACAATTTAATGTTGTTAAATTCGCTACTCGAACTACAAGTGTATCCTCCACATGCATTGATCTAATCTGCTCTAACATTCTGGGGACCGTATGTACTACGGATTTGAATGGTCCTTCGGACCATTCAGGTCTGATCTTAAGTTTAAGTTTGAATCCGGGTGGCTCATGCCTCGGCGGACTCGCGCAGGATAACTACGGCAGGATATTCTCAGATAGAGGTTATGATGAATTGGAGTCTATTTTGTCCAGAGAAACATGGACCGATCTGTACGCGACTTACACGGTTCATGACGGCTTTCGAGTATTTATTGATACCCTTAAATATTACATTGATTTGATATTTCCTATTAGAAAAATTTATCAGTCCAATAGAAAATCTTGGATTACACCAGGAATTATAAGATCCTCGTTAAAATTAAAAGAACTTTACATTAAGGCTACTAATAC
>JARFOC010077175.1:0-15243 GCA_031763485.1 Osmoderma eremita
AAAAAAGTAGTTTCTTTATTAAATAAAGGGGATAACCATTATCCACTAAAATATTTTGTAACACGCCTAGATCTTCACGGAGATAGTCAGGATGTGATAGTTTTCTCAACCTATTGCTCAACCCTAAAATCAAATTTATTTTATGTTTTTTTTTGACAATTTGAATGAAAATTTATGAATCTATTGCAGTTAGTTGGTTTCCTATAACACTTTAATTTTAAAGTGTTGTCAGAGTTAACGGGCAAAGTATCTAAAAAGGACAAAGCATTACTATTTCTTATTCTAACTCACTAATAAACCCCAGTCTGCTATTAAATGAGTTAAATACATCAAGAGTGTTGTTTATCTGTTCTTCGGGTATTAAGCAAATTATGTCATCTACATATTGAAACAGAAAATCAACCTTGTATGAAATTTTGGAGATGATATATTTCAAAATGGTGTTTATTATTATTTCTGCAATTACTGGTGATCATTGGGGTTCCCTCGATTTGTAAGTAAAACTGGTTGTTGTATGTGAAATAAACAGACTCAAAAGCCCACTTTAATAGGGAAAGAAATTCTCTTTTTGGAATTCTGGTGTTAAGTGATATTAGATCCCATTTTTCTTCTAATATTTGCAGTGTCGACGTGTTAAGAATATTTGTAAATAAACTAACCACGTCAAAAGAAACAATTTTATGACCTGGAGGTATTTTGTAGTTAATGGCCCTACTAGCAAACGCAAAACTGTCACTCACCCAATATCTATTGTACTCTGCAAACAATACAGACAACATGTGAGACATATATTTTGCAATGTTTTTGGTGTGCCTGTCTGTGCAGCTAACAATAGGCCGGAGAAGGTGTTCAGCTTTATGTACTTTTGCTAGTCCGTATATCCGAGGTGGGGCAGAGTTATTGATGAGTAGTTGTTTACTGGTATTGATTTAAGGCTGTTTATTAACGAATTACTTCTCCTTTCAAATGAGTAGGTGGGATCATAAACAATCAGTTTGTAAGTGTGATCATCTCCCAAAAGCAACTCCATTTTTCGATTATATTCTGTGGCTCCTGTGGCATTACTTTTGATTGCTTTTGAGAAACTTACCACACTCTATAATCAAACTATATGCATTACAACATGTACTTTTGCGATTTTCTAAGAATTGATTTATATAATAAGCGATTTGCGTTCTAAATAAGTCTCTGTCGGCGCTGTCTACCTCATCTAGCATACACTCACTGTCAGCCAACAGTCTAGGTATAGGTATATTCCAGCTAAAAACAGGAAGCGAAAACTTAGGTCCTGGTGCAAAAATTTTTATTTGGAGAGGTATATGTTTGTTTGTCAGATTTATAAAATAATTATCAATCATATTTGCAGAAACCAAATTACTGACTCGGTAGTGGTTATTACATGAGGGAGGAAACACATCTTTCCCACTATCTAACAATTGGGGGTGTGCCTGCACTATTCTACGTATGCATTTTTGCATTTTAAATAACGTTTAAGATGTAGTCCGTAAATAATATATCCATATTTTTTAATTTTAATTTTTAATTAATTAATTTAATTAGAATTGATTTTAAGTTTTTCATTAGTTATGTTTGATTCCTGGGGTTTATTATATTTTATTTAGTTTAAATTCCAAAACTGATAGAATGTTGTAATTTAATTTTAAATGTTATTTTAGTATTTTCTGAAGAAAACGATATATATATATTGTTGAAACGTCAAGGAAATGCAAGTTTAATTAGTCATCCCACCTTAAACTGCTAATTAGTAAAGGTCGCTATCACCAATAACTATCTTTCAATATATATATATATATCAGTATCGTATATATATATATATATATATATATATATATATATATGTATATATATAGGAATCTTCATATTATATGAGCTTTCTACGTTCATTTATTTTTAAAATATACACATAGGTACTAGCTCAATTAATTATGGAATAAAAGCTACCTGTTCGTATTATTCCTTTGACAGTGAGGGCTAGATTTGCATTAGGAACCGATAAATCCGTAGCGCCATATAATGAAGTAATGGGTGCCGACAGAGGAATTCCATTAAACCTAATTCATTATGCACTTAATTGTTACCTATTGATTGGCGATTGAGACTTACCTTTATATCAGCGTCAAATCATTTGTTTTCTGAAGACAAGTTAAAATGTTGTCACCGTCTAATGTTCGCTACACCCAAAAATTGTTTACAATAATTAGCGGTACTACCGCATAGCTTAACATTTAAGTGTCTATCAGCTTGAGGCGCCTTTTTAACGACATGCCTTGCGAAATTCGTGCCTATATGCATCGTGTTTTATCGAATTATTGTATTACATTCAACGCATTCCATTTCAGTTTTTTCTTTCATATTTGAACTATATTTTCTTTTCTCATGCTTGATTAATACGACATGACAGCACAGTGACGCGTATACAATATGAGTGAATGAATAAGTTTTAATAAGGAAGAATATACAAGGGGTGTCCTGTTACTAAGGTACGTTTGCGCGACACACCGCCTACGTCGCTCCGACCAGGTGGAAACTTGCAAGCATTTTAGATTGGCACATGTAGGTGGCTATTGTCATTACCTTAAGTTCAGTACAACGTGTGCAGTGACAGCCGCTCAATGTCAGTTCCGATCGAAACATACTCCAAGGTAGTCTGTCTGTAATTCACAAATGTAGCTTAGTAACCGGACATCCCTCGTAGTTGTACTTGTTGGGAAAACAATAATGGCAAAGTTTAAACTGTGCGATACAAATTAAAAATAACGATGGAACTTTTGTTTAACTTAACGAGAAATCAATACTTTAGTTAAATTAGTTTAGCTACTTGGCTCAAAATAATATTGTGAGTAATAATAAATAATAAGTAAAAAAGCGGAGAAAATATAAAAATATTTTTTTTTACTGGGCGTCATTTGAAACAATAAGACTATTAGAGTCACATGCTCCTAACATCTTCAAAAAATCGTTTACAAATTACATGCCAGATATAAATTGTCTGAAACGGCCAATTTATATAAGTAGGTGTGTCTCTTCCATAGGCTTACAGCTTAAATGATGTAATACCACAATACAGGGTGATTTATTGGCTCTATGACAAACTTTGCAAGATGGAAGCTGTCAGGATTCTAGGAAAAGAATGTTATATGAACATTGGTCCGATTTTCATTTGTTTCAAAGTTATACCGTCTTAAAGATATAAATAATACGGTTTATTTCATGAAACAAAACATGGGTCCATTTATCTTAGTTACGGATCCTGTGATTGCAGTCTTGATGAGTGATGTACTCCAGAGCTGAATGTACTAAGGAAAATTAAACGTAGCACTCTCGGAGATATGCACACAGAACACCACTTGAATAACGCTCAGTGTTGGACCTTTAGAAAATGCAACTCTAAAATTGCAAAACTGTAGCCTTCTCGCTTTCCCAAAGCCAGTGGACACTGGTAAAACATTTTTATGTCATCTAGTGACACAGATACTTCATCTGGAGCAACAGGAAACCATCAAACTTTCTTTCAGGAAACTAATTTTTAAGTCGTTTTCTCTCTAACAATTTGCCCTATATATACCGCTGTTTTTGTTTTTAAACGCACTAGTACAAAATCGCCAAGTAAGCGTTCTCTATCCAGTTCCTGAAACCCAGAAGGATGCAATGCCAGAGTTCTCTCTACATACTCATTTGAATCCTCCTCTGCAGGGTTTGTCTTCTTCAGACGGGAATAGGTCATTGGTTTCTATTTAAGCGACAGTGAATATTTCTTTAAGGAAACTGCATTGCTTTTCTTTTTATTTTGCTTTAAAGAATCTTCTTTTGAGGTCCGTTGCAACTCCATATATACGTGGTCTTTTAGACTTCTGTGCCCCCGCTCTTGGAACTATACTGTATTTTGTACGCTTCCGAAGAAATAAGCAAGTTGCGCGATTTTGGATTTGTCCCTAAACTGGAAGTACCTGAAACACTTGCTGTTAGACATTTATACTAACTAACAGATAAAATGTATTTCAATAATTTCAGCGTTCCTAAATTCCAAATTAGCTAGTCTTAAACTCTAGAGATAGCAACACACATCCGATTGCACTTGTAAAAATAGAACTAAAATGTATCACTGTGCCTCATGTCGCACTGTGGCCCACCATCCTCTACATAATTTGAATGTTCAAACTTGCCCCGTATCGCCCTATAGATACAAATAATATTTTGTACAAGGCTATAAAAGTGTTGTCTTTACAAAATTTGGAATACATTAAGTTATCTAGCTTGTTTATGAGGGAACATATTGACTTGATACGTTTCCACTACTGCAGCAATGGTAACAATTGCAAAAATAGTACCCATGTATGCAAACCAATCACAGTCTACTTCGCAATATAGATTAACTTTGAATAAATTCCTTACGTTTTGCTTTAGCACTGAACGAAAAATCGCTTTGTCGACTTATTTTCGAATATAACTTCAGTGACTCTAACTCCTATAAATAACCATGCGCTAATAAGGTTTGCGGGGGTTCAATTTCAAGCCGAAACTAATTAAAGAAAAACCGATAAAATCCAAGTTTGTCGGAAACCAGCTCCATTAGGGAGAAATAATATACCGCCCATTCGTTTTCATTAAGGAAGAGATAGCCTCTAGCGTAAACGATTTTGGCGGTGGTACTGATTTTATCGTTCAGAATCTATTCTACGGGATATAATTAGTACGGTCCGATTAGTGTTTGTTTTACGTGCCAATACTGCTATAACCGACGTACGAGAGCACACGGAAAATAGCTGAACGAACTGCAGATATTGCACGGCCGAACACCACTATAATTATTCCCCATGCGTTGGCAAGCACTTTTCGTGTGTATTGGGCCTATATAAATAAGAATCTGTCCACAGAATTTCAACAAGTTTAACCAGGATGTTCCATGGAGATATACTAAAAATTTTTAAAAAGAATCGTCTGATTTTGCTCAACACGCTTTCAAGATGTTCGTATCATCAAACTGATGCGTATTTTGTTGAAATCTACAACCTTCTAGGATTAGTTATTGGCTCCCTATGGCGGGAAATATTGAAAAAGTATACAGACTGACGCATTAGCGTGGCAAAACTCGATATATCCGGTATCATATAAGATATCAAAAAAAGTTATTTACGAAAATTGTAGACAGTCTTAAACTTAACATTTTAAAATTATTTTCATATATAGATGGTGTCTCTTATCACTAGGGTGAGCCAAACATACGTTTTCTTAAATGGAACAGCCTGTATATTGTTTCGGATTTAGATTAGGCTCATGCCTCACACTTCCAATGTACAATTTCATTGAATTATACAGTCCGCTTCAGAAATTATTGTCGATATTATAAGCTAATCACTGTAAGTTCAAGGTCTTTCATACTGCAAACATCACAGTCTGAAGTTTCTCTTTTACAAGCATAGATTTTTGATACTGGCCGACTTTTATAGCGAAGTGAAATTTTTTTAAAATTGTTAAAACTGAATACTGGGCGAGTCAAAACTCAAATACATTAATTTCTCAATTATTTTAAACGTATCATCCTGTATTTTATCTCATAAAAGGAAAGAATAGTTTAGTTACTTTCATTTTTATTAAGCACTCTCTATATAAAGTCATTAATTTCTAAGATATTTTAAAGCATTTTTATAAAAGTGAGATTTTTTAAAATTATTTTAACATAACGAGTTAATCGTGGAAAAATTACAGTAAGATAGTCTTAAGTCTTCATTACTAGCTAGGAGATTATGTAATTAGACCACATATTTTGGAAGGACGAGTGAATGGTCAAGTTTATTTAGACTTTTTAGAAAATCATTACGGTTGTTATTGGAAAATGTTATCCTAAACGTTCGTCAAAGGATGTGGTAACTGCACGATGGAGCTTCGTTACTTCACACTACCATTTCCTTGAAAGACGGACGAAGATAACTAATTGAGTGACTAGCACGATCAACAGAGTTCACTAAAATTGACTTCTTCGTGTGATCATATGTAAGAAAAAACTGTGTATAGCAATTACAGGAGGTGATATGAGTTCACTAAAATTGACTTCTTCATGTGGTCATATGTAAGAAAAAACTGTGTATAGCAATTACAGGAGGTGATATGAAAAACAATATAAGAGAAGCATTCTCGAGTATTAACTAAGAAATGTTAAAAAATATAAGACAATCGCTTGAAGAACGGCTGCAATGTTATATTGGTGAATATTTTGAACATTTATTATAGAACAACATTGTATACAGTTTCTAACGATCACCAGCCGTTAGAACCAATGACGCCACAAACCGAAAGGTAAAATAAAACCCCCCAATGATATCCACCCTATTCGAGGTTGCTCCCACCAGCTCAGTGAAGACGGCGGGGTTAAAAGGGTTGGCGCCACCTCCGTTAGAAAACGTTCTTTCCCCGAGATCCAACGTACGGAGGAACGCGAGTGAATATCGTCTGAGTTAGATATTTCTTACAAGTTCAATTAAGTAAGACAACTTTGGTGTATAAGTAAGATGTATTGATGTGATTATATAAATGAAAAGGTCAAGTAAACGGTTGCGATATTAATTTAAGTTAACGTTAACAATGGTCTTGCCGGAGTAAAGCCCCTTAAAACCATAAAATAAATAGATGGGTGATCACTCAACTTTACACTGGCATACAGAGAGACTGAAGGCCATTAAATTTGTCAATGTTATCAAAGTTAAAATTAAATAGTTACCAACACAAAAAAACAATATATATATAAATGTTCAAGAAACTTCCGATAAGTGCCAATTTACATAGAAAAGGTTAAGATAGGGAAAAGAAAAAGCCCTAATAATACATTTTGGTATTACCACGTGTCATCAACAAAATAAAATAAAGAGAATTAGGAAGGATTAGCAATTATTGCCCTGGTGGTGAGGGCTTTTCGCTTATATGCTTCACGTGTCAGTCAATTAATCCACGTATATATCGTGAACGTTCCCCAATCGAACGTAAATTTATTAACGGATTTATATCCCTGTATTACAGGATGGATTTTCCATAAATATTTCCACGAAATTTACTTTCAAAACTAATGTTCCATAAAAATCCGATAACACGTCTGACTTCGAACTCTTGAAGGCTTAAAAAGATCGAATTTTGACTATGAACCTGCCCACAATGCCTCTCCCTAGATTTTATCTGATTTATCGATTTCTGTCCGATATCAGATAACCGATCGTTATTGACCGTCGCGTCGCGCCTAATCTATCCACCGCTAAATGGTCTTACTACCCCCAATCCGCACGGATAATTTATTTTATTTACAAAATACTTTGCATGAAATCGGCACGTTACAAGTTGGGTTAATTAATTAAATGTTAATGGTTAGTGTACGTTATAAATGTTTGTATTTTGTAGTTGTATTAAACGTTAACTGTAATTTTTCAATGGCTAACTTAAAATAATTTCAAAAAATCTCACTTTTTAAAAATACTTTCAAATATCTTAGAAATTAATGGCTTTCGGTGTAGAGAGTGCTCAATGAGAATTAAAGTAACTAAACTATTATTTCCTTTTACAATATAAAATACAGGCTGATCCATTTAAAATAATTGAGAAATTAATGTGTTTGAGTTTTGGCTCGCTCTGTTTTCAGTTTTGACAATTTTGAAAAAATGTCACTTTGCTAAAAAGGTGGGCCAATAATACAAGACCTCGTACTCAAAGTGATTTGCATATAAAATGGACCATAAATTCTGAAACACGACGTACAATGCAATGAAACCATATGCTGGGGGTGCGAGGCCTGAGCTTAATCTAAATCTGAAATAATATATAGGTTGTTCCATTTAAGAAAACGTATGTTTGGTTCACCCTGCTGATATGCAATATCCTGTATATGTGAAAATAATTTAAAAATGTTAAGTTTTCTGTGTGTGTATACATATATTTGTATACAGATCAGAATTTCTGAGATACGAAAATTGTATACAATACATAATGATGTAAAATAACCATAAAGTAGTACAATAGGGTGACGCCAAAGAAGACACTATCTCTTGTAAACATGAATTCTTAAGATAGCACCGATAGAGAAATCGCAAGTTTATTGGGTAATATTCAAGAAGGAGATACTCTGTGAATGTTGTACACGCCTATTTTTTTAAATAAATTACTTTCCCCGCCGTTATGTAACTAATAGCAATCTATGCTGGACGAATATATCGCAAAATTGCCGTAAAAAACAATAACGGTTTAGAAATATAACCATAATTTCCCTGATTCAATTTTTAGTACTGAGAGTATTACTTCATCTGCATGCAATAGTTATTAAATTTATGATTAGAAAACGAAGTAGTCTTCCTTGATTATATGCTTATACGACTCCCTAATTTGACGATTTTAAAAACATAAACCACTAATAATCATACGTTGGCATTTACGTCTGAAATATAAATAATACTAATGCTTGTGTATTTGGGCGTTATATAAGGTCGACCGTATTGCCGCGGTTTGTTTTACTTCGCAGTGATGCAATAAAGCAATTTGGTCGGTCTCCTCTCACAGGGACAATCTTTCAATACACCCACTGTATTCTCGAAGATCCAATCCCCTGAGAATACACGAGTATTTTTACTGGAAAAAGCTTTTAAAAGCTTTCCTTTTGTATCCTCTAGATGGTGAACTCTTATTGTTTGGCTTGTTGGAACAAATCTTCCTCTTTTTTTTTAATTTAAGCCATAATCCCTGCGGGAATTTAAGCTGACGTTAACCGTTTAGTTTAAAACCGCTTTGTTTATATTGTCCTTCCCAAAATAATTCCCAATAATTCCCTTAACGGCTGAAGCTACTTATAATAATCAATCATTTCTACATGAAATTAATTATGTTTGTATTTTTACTATTCGTTTAATGTACGTTTCTCTTTGCTGAAATAATGTGGTTTGAACATATCCCATTTCCAAACAGATCTTTTGAAGGCAAAAAGCTTTGATTCTGTATTTAGTAAAATTAGCAGAATACACATTCATACGTGTAAATTCTGTAGACTGTCAGCAAGTCATTGTGTTTGAAGCCGTTTCAAAGCGACGCGCCAAACCGTGGCTCAGCACCACACGCAGCGCCCTCTTTGGTTCTATAAACCCTTTACTACTATCTAGCGAGTATCCTCCAATTATAACCACATATCGTATAACTGATGCAGTGTGTGGATGATAAACAGTTCTCAACGTCAAATAGTCGGTAATTGATTTTAATGTTCCGAGAGCGAACATGCGGTGCCAGTCTACGGCACATGCCGCCCATATGGTCACTCCACTTCAATCAATCGTCAAAGACCACGCCCAAAATCTTGCAGTACCTACTAAATGCAATATTGTTGTTATCAATCAGAATACTACTGGGAGTGTCTATATTGTTGCTAGGTTTAAATAAAATAAATTTTTCTTTCGTACCATTGATGACCAACCGATTCTCGACGAATCACCACTTTAGGCTGCTGAACAATATCGTATGTGGCGTATATTATACCCAAATATCTTAAGAATATGAAAGGATCACCGGAGAAAATAATGTTTGTGTCATTGGCAATATTCGCTATTTCATTATTAATAGCTGCATTAGTAAATATGTAGTTAAAAAAAATAGTAGTGGGGTTACGACACCCCCTTAAGGAACTAAATTGAAAGTGGTCGTAGGCGTAGAGAAAAAGCCTCACCAAAATTTAATTTAACTGTTCGCTTACGGTCACTCAGATAAGATCAAAACCAATTACGAGGATTACCTCTAATGCCATAATCATAAAGTTTGTTTAAGAGGATCTAATGTGACATAGAATCGAAAGCCCTATCTAAATCCAGCCAAGAAATTTCTAACAAAGGCGTTTGGAAGTGTTTCTCTCAGTTTTAATAAAGCTGTTGCAGTCCTATGACCTCTCAAGAGTCCATATTGATGATTGTTAGAAAAGCTTATGTTTATGCAAGAAATTTAAAATTTGTTGATGCACAATCATCTCCATAATTTTTGCAAGTGACGATACTACGCATGCAGGCCGATAATTTTCAATGAGATTGAATCCACCTTTTTTATACAAACGCTTTTACGAGAGCATGTTTTAAAGCTGAAGAAAATACTCCAGTATACTGGGACTTATTAATGATGTTGCAAAGTAATTTTGAAATAGAGAAACTCCTTAGGAGTCATCCTTCCAGAGAGAGTTTTTTAGGTTAATGATACATTGAATCTTTGACAGGTCCAAGGTAGTCATGTTGTTGGCTGAATTCTTTGAATCTTGTCTTATAGGTATGTTAATATGGTTTTTTGCTAATTACTTCATTAACTATTAGCCATGTAGTTTCTGTTTTGTTTTTGAGAATGTAAAATTCTAGCCGTGTTTCTTTCTTTCCCAGACTGAATTTGAAAAATTATTGAATAAGTAATGGAATTTAATTACCTGGGGACGATGCTGACGAGTGATGGTATAAATGGGAAAGAAACACAAGACCAAATAGATAAAGCTAACAAATTTTCCAGGTTTCTTAACGCAGAGCAGATAATAGCATATTCAAACACTTCAGAGGAAAATCTACAAGTTAGCAGTAAGACTTATAATAGGCTAGGCGGGAGAACACGGATGGAAACAACAGCGATCGTAGAAACGAAAATGCCAAAAAAAATAAAGAGCAAAGCATTAAGAGGCGGAGGGATGTCTAATGTAAGACAAGCGGGCAAAATAGACAACAGAAGAAGAGTGGAATAGATATATAGTTCGCATAGATAGCGAATAGTGACAATATGTTGAGACACACTTCCGAGAGGAAAAGAAATCTTGGAGGCCCGAAGAAGAGATGGACAGTATACGAGGTGTGTAAATTAAACAATGAGGCTGATTTTTTAATATTCTTATTTGAATATAATTACAATTAAACATTGTCACCCTCAAAATAACTCCCTTAGGAAGCCACAAAGCGTTGGAAACGGTGCTTTCGTTCCTCATAACAGTGCTGAAACTCGGATATTGGAATCTCTTTTAGCTGGCCCCAGAAATATTTTTACTGACCAAAAAACTGTTTACGGAAATTGCTGTGTGATAAGGGACATTATCATGATGCAGGATCCAATGGTTCTTGATGTTTGATCTCACACGCATGACCCTTTTTCGGAGTCTTTCGAGAACCTCTCTGTAAACATGAGAGGTTCTCGAAAGACTAAAGACTCGAAGATTAACTGTCTGACCTTGACGCACGAACTCTTTGTGAACGATTCCCTGGCTATCAAAGAAACAAATCAGCATGCTCTTGATCTTTGATTTGCTCATTCTTGCTTTCTTGACGAACTCTCTGTGAACAATCCCCTGGCTATCAAAGAAACAAATCAGCATGCTCTTGATCTTTGATTTGCTCATTCTTGGTTTCTTGGACTTTGGAGAGCCTGAATTGTACCATTCCATGTTCTGGCGTTTTGCTTCCGGGTCATACTCGAACACCCAACTCTCATCACCAGTAATGACACATTCCAAATTTTTTTTATTATCTTCAATCGATTCCAAAAAGTCAAGACACCTTTCTCATCTCTGGCTCATCTCCCATCGACTCTCTTCCTTCTGAAAATGCCTTAAACTATCGACAAACCTGGGTTATTGACAAAACACTGTTTCCGTAGGCTTGCTGAAGTTTTGCAAAAGTGTCTGTTGCACTTTGCCCAAGTCTGAAGCAAAACCTGAAAGCACACTGTTGCTCGAAATTAATGTCTTTCATTTGTAGAACGCACTACGAAGACCGGGTTCACGGGAAAAACGACAACGGACAACCAAATGATTTGATCGAGTTCAAACTTACACTGAAGGGGTATTACCGTGTCCACTTGTCGCCCCTCCATGTCCCGTGCTTCCCGTGTTGCCATATTAAACGCTACGTTGTGAGCCTCATTACTTAATTTACACACACAGGTCATATGTCTAATATGAAAGCATAAAAATAGGAAATTTAGAGTCAATAATTTTGGGAACCATAAAGGCCCTAAGCTGGCAAATCCATGACAGCTTACCATTATGGCATACAAAGGCATTTTAAATATAAAATAAATATATCTTTCCTTTATAAATTTTCTTACAATATCCATATCAGCTGTATTTACTTTACTTGATTACTTGATGTAGCAATGCCATCCGCCTGGTTCGATTAATCGTCCCACAAATGGTTAATATGTTTAATTAGCTCCTCATTTGGTCGTGATAATCGCGCTTATCGAGTGTGCGACCTTTTCCGCTAACGACTAGCTAAGAGGCAGTAGTGGCAACGGCAGTTATGTTCGCCGTCCGGGCAACAGATTCCTGCATTTCGTTTGCACGTAGCGGGTACCAGCTAGCGGTACCTGACACAAATTTCACGAAGACGGTGCGCGCGCGTTTACCCTACCACCGCAAGGTACTCCTGCTATAGAGTCTAGATTCGCGAACCCGTTCTAACCTTGCCTTACATTCGCCGTACTCTCACAAATACGAACGCGCATTAATCGAAGGTGAACACGGCCGACCTTGCTACGATTCGCGGTTCATGATAGATTTCAGATGCTTCTGAATAATGCAGAGCAAATATCTTCCGGTGCAGGCAAGTTCGGGCTGGTTCTACCAACGCTAGTTGATAACATTCGGTATGCTTCAGCCGCTTAGCGAATTTAGACGTGTTTCTAAGTGCTAATTTAGGTACTGTGGATGACGCGGTAAATTCTTAAATCCTTTCTTTTTTCTATGGAGAGAGGATGTTAAAACAAAATCGAAAAGTATTGTTTATTGTGGATTGATCGATTTAAAATTGGTATAACATTCCGACAAAATGGTCGCTGTAGCGGACGTCCACAGACTGCAGTAAAAACCCCCAGAGTATTTTAATCGCCTGAAAACTAGTTTAAAAACTATCAGGGGCAAGTGTACATAGTTCACTGAAAGTAAATAAAAAATAATAAAAAAAATTAACACGCTTCCCAAAACCGTGGAGGCATGCCCACATAAAGTTCCTTCATGGCAAACGAAGTTCTCCATGAGGGTAGTAACAGCAATGTCCTAAGGGCAGTATCGCAAAATGCCTGTAGTGGTGAATAAGAGCAAGAATGTGAGCATGAATCTGCACCAGGATTTGAAAGTCGCTATCAAGATAAAGGAGAAAGTGGGTGAGACAATGTCAAAAAAGTACCTACAATAAATTCATTTTTAGAATCATTTTCAATCCCTATATAAACATCCCTTTTTTATAAGTGTAAGGCGTGTTGTATTTCAAACAACGTAGTATTTGTTTTATGGAGTTCTCCGAAGACTTGAAATGAGGAGCTGTCATATAATTAAGGTTAAATTTTAAATTGAAAACTACTTTATCAATTCCAGGTAATTTCTCATTTCTTCTACAAATAGTTAATTGATTTTGGTGGGAAAAAATATTTCGGTACATTATCAATGCATAATATAGTTTTTTTTTAAAGAATACGTCAAAAAATACGTACAAACAATATACAGAGGAAAACGAATGAAGATATTTATATCTTCGTTTTAATATTACAATAAACAAGGCATACGAAAGAAATCTTTGACGGTATAAAACGTTTTGCTGACTAGATATTGTTTTAATTTTCTTTTGAAAGTGACTGCAGGCGTGTCTTTTAATGTGCGTGGCAAATGCTCGAATATCTTAATACATTGCTTGTTTCTGCACTTTTGTTAAATGAACCTGTGGTGGTAATAGATGACGATTAATTCTCCCTCTAGTATCACGATCGTGCTTCAGTTTATGCTTACTAAATAGCTCATTATAATGATTTTTAACAAATATTGCTGATTCTAATATTTATATGGAGAGGAAGGTAAGTATTCCAGTGTCTTTAAACAGTGTTCTGCAAGGGCCCTTGTAGTTTAACTGAAACACTACCCTGACACATGCTTCTGCAGTACAAAAATCTTATTGCTATCTGTAGCATCGCCCCAAAAGATCACGCCATACCGGAGCCGCTACTGAACACATGCGTAATAAGCACTTACAGCAGCTTCCACACTAGCATACCGCGAAATCACTCTTAAGGTGTAACAAAATGTACCCAGACTTGACGCGAGTTCTTGAATATGAACTTTCCACAATGATCCAAATTGGTCGTTATAATCAACATGTGTTAAAACTAGTTAAGTGTTTTTGTAGTATTTAACTTAAGGTTGTTACTTTTAAACCATGTATCTATGCATTTAATGATATGTTCTAACTTATTTTTTGCTTTGTCACAGGTGTCCTTGTGGACAACGCATGACCTGTCACCAGCATATAAAACAACAAGACCATCGATTACTTCTGGTTAGTCGTTAATATATGGCAAAAACAGCAGCGGCCCCAGAATAAATCCTTGTGGAACACCTAGAGGTATGGCCTGCCAAGACGACGAAATTTCAACTCCAGATATATACCCGCTACTTCCGATCCATCAGGTAAGATATGATTAATTCCAAAATCAGACCTCTAAATTCCATGACTTCAAACTTACGCAATAGCATTTGATGATGGACATTATCAAACGCCTTAGATAAACAACTAAAGGTACAAGCTGTTATATCTGTGGCATTCAAACCAATCAGTACTTCCTCAAGCAGCTGAAAGATTGCCCGAGTGGTGGATGTTATGCTTTACTATACAACTTATCATCCTGCTTTGTAGCAGTTTTTCAAAGAAAATTGACATATTAAATATCAGCGTTATAGACCTATAATTATTAATATCTGTCCTAGCTCCTTTTTCACTATTGTGCACTTCAGCTTTTCAGGGAACACTCCTTGACAGAAAGATGAATTCATCACATGAACCAGTGGAACTGGGAGGCATTCAGAACAACGCCTCAGTAGGGAAACAGGAATCCAGTCATCTCCTGTTGTTGCAGTACTATTAAGACCATCTACAACACTTGTCAGTTCCTGAGGGTGCATCAAATGTAGTGCAAATGATTGGGGTATATATGGAACATATTCAGTCAACATTGTGCAATCTTCCTTCATATCTTCGCATCAGTTCACGGAATGATTGTTGATTGTTGATAAAATATGTAAATAATCGCTCTGACTATCACTAAAGTTATCACCGGTTTCTTGGTAGTCTCCCTAAGTTACCTGACCACGTCCAACGTTACCTTGCATTTGTTATGTATTCTGAATATGGATTATTATTATTATTATTATTATTATTATTATTATTATTATTATTATTATTATTATTATTATTATTATTATTATTA
>JARFOC010077196.1:0-15241 GCA_031763485.1 Osmoderma eremita
TAATGTTTCTTCATACATAACTGGTCCTATGAGACGGTTTTCCAAAATGCCCATCAAAACAACGATGTTGAGGTCTCTTTGCCTTCTTTTGTTTGGGATTCTCCAATGTCAATAGTGCTCCGTATTTCTTTTAAACATTTCAGAATTCGTAAATTTTGATTCATCTTATCAGATGATTTTGTTTAGAAAATGTTCCCACTAAGCAGTTGCAGTACCCCAGTCGTCTTAAATTATCACCAGATACTACACTGTGGGTAACATGAATTTTGTGTGATTTAAACCTGTCTCGATAATTCTCCATACTCGAGTCTGAGGTAAATTTATTTCTGACGCAACTTCGCGTGGAGATGTTGATGGATTATTATTTATCTAGAAAATACAATATTTTCATAAATATTAGAAAAGAACCATTTACTTTACTATCTGTAAAATATTCCGTCGATTTTCATTTAAATTTTTAACATAAATAATTCGCGGCTTGGTAAACGATCCATTCTTGACTAAGTGTCAAACAAGATATAGAGAAATGGTACGACGTGTTGTTGTTCTGGATACAATTGTAAATATCTTGCACTCTCTATTGTTGTATTTTGGCTCGATGAATAAAGAATACTTAACATATCATCTTTTCGTTGGTGCACGACATTTTTCTATTTCTAATGAACGATAATTGAAACGTTTGACAGTTTTAAATTTCATGGCTACATTATTTAATATTAAAATGTATTCTTGGTCAATAAAATCATAATATCAAAACTATTTTCAACATGATTTTATACATGATTGAAATCAGAAAAAAAAAACTTTGACGGTGTTAAAATCGATTATGGCGCCGGTAAGAAATAAGAAAGTTGATGATGGCCAGAAGGAATCGAAACGTCATATAAAAATGTCGAGTACACCATTAGATAGAAAATGAAAAGTGACCTTGAGAATGTGTTTTTAGTTTGTCTCTGCAAAGCCGAATAAAGGTGCTAGAGGTAAAAGAAGAAATTTTTTTTTGTTTAAAAAAAACATCTCGAACGTTATTTGTCACAGGATTATTTTTTCTTCGGATTCATAACAAAATACAAAATTTAGCAACTTTGCCAAATTTAAACCTACCCTCTATCTCCAATAATAAGCGAGATTCCCATGGTGAGGGCCGAAAATGAATCAGTCTGTATATAGATTCTTATTTTTGTGTTTTACGTATTGTATAACGTCTGGTACTTTTCCATAAAAAATACGCTTTTTCGAGAAGATTAGATATTATTTGTTTTTTTTTACATTACATAATAATGTGCACACTGGAAATGTGATAGTTGTATACATTGATATTTACACGTAAAGCGTGTATTATGTTTATGTAATTAAGAAATAATATTGGAATGGTATATGAAAACTTAAGAACTAACCAGAAAAGTAGGAGCAGCATAGTTTAGAAATTAACAGAGGTTCGAATGCCTTTGATTTTGCTTGGAATACTGGGATCAGCGGCGGCTATTCGCCCTTATGACGTATTATGAGTTATCTCACTACTGAAGTGAGTTTTATCTCAGTTAATCTGAATAAAAAAGAAAGAGTTCTTAATACTTTGCAAAACGCAATATTGCCGCAGTATCGCGCATTGAATTATTTCTATATTAACTCATACGTCAAATTAGTCGCACATAATCTTAGACCGCAATTATAATTAGCTGAGATACATCCAACTACCTATTTATAATGGTTTATGATCACGTTTGGTACGAAATGTATCGTCCCTCATAGCATCTATTAAAATTATCTAGTTGTTTTTGTTAATTTTTCAGTTATAGTCTCATTGTTTAGAATGTAAAAATGTGGATAAAACTAACCTATATGAAAACGAATGACATAAAACGTTCTTATTTTATGCCCCCTCCCTAACTGAGATTTTTACTCTCTACTGCATATGGTCGCGGGGTTGTGTTGTAGCGCTAAAGGGAGAGGTAAAAATCTCAAATAAATCTCAAAGTGAGTCAGTCAAAAAGGACGGGTTATTTCGCAAAATCTCTCTAGCGAGCTGGGATTGAGATTTCTTGCAAAAAGAACGCTACTATTATTTGTATAAAAAGTAATTGCGGGAATGACTTTTTATTTTTGATTATCTACTGATGATAAAATTAGTGAGTGATGCGTTTCGGCAGCCCTTATACACCAGCTGACTAGGAGGGTCTAAGATACGATTTTGCAAAAACGAATAAATTTTAATTAAAAGTGATGTAATTTTGTTGCAAATAAAGAAGTAAAAGATAAATGGGCGATTATACAGGGCCAGCGACAATTTCCGAAAACCACATGATTAAAAATGTAGCCAACCTAAATGACAAGGGATGTCCGATTACTAAGGTGCGCTTGCGCGACACACCGCTTATCTTCGTCGCTCCGTTGCTCAGGTTGAAACTTGCTCGCATTTTAGATGTACATATGTACTGCATAAGTGGCTATTGTCATTGCTTTAGGTTCAGTACAACGTGTGCAGTGAGAGCCGCACGATGCCAATTCCGATCGAAACATATTTCAAGTTTGAAGTGCGAGCGGTCATTCCTTTTTTGCATGCAAATAATGAAACATCTACCGAAATTCATTAAAAAAATACTGAAGACTTATGGGGAAGGCGTTATGAGTTGAAAACAAATTATTGTTAGATGTAAACAGTTCAAAAGTGGACGCACAACTCTGAACGATGATCCCGAAGATGTGCGAAAAAACTACCAACAAGTCATTGTCCATACGCCCTATAGTCCAGACCTGGCTGCTTCTGATTTTCATGTGTTTGGGCCGTTGAAAGCTCATTTGTCGGATAAAATGTTTGAAGGCGACGACAAATTTGGATCGCGCCTTTTACGAAGAGGGCTTATAGAAGCTTATGCCTCGCTGGGATGCCTTAACATTGGCGAGGATTATGTTGAAAAGTAGCTAACAGTTCACGCTTTTATTTAATGTATGTTTGATTTCTATAAACAAAGTAGTCTGTCTGTAATTCACAAAAATGTACCTTACTCACCGGATATCCCTCTTAAATCAGTTGGTAACGTTACTTCTACACTAACCTAGATTTCCCGGTAGCTTAGCACTATTTTGTGTGTATTAAGATGACAATGTAAATTGCCATGTATATTAAACACACAAATAAGACCTCTACTGTTCTTTTTAGGACACCGAAGAAACGAGAAAAATAACGAAAAGGTAATAATAAGCAATAAACACGGATAACAAGTAAACTGACAGAGTACGTCAAGGAAATTATTATTGTTAACAGATATTTGAAACCAACTAAATCACCTATACGAAGAATAGGAAAGGAACCTTTTAATAATCTCGGATTCCAAAAGTGTATTATCTTCTTTATCTAATTTCATTTGCAGACCTGACAGTGAACTAATGTTGGAACTCATTTATAATGTTTACAAAAGAGGCTTCAATATTATTTTCATATGGTTCCCAGGTCATAGAGGTGCAGCAGAAAATGATAAAGCGGATCAACTGGCCAAAATTCGCGGAATATCTAAATCCTTCAATTACCAAGTTGGATTTCTTTAATTTCTTTCATTCAAAGGCTTAAAGATACAAGATTAGTAAATATGGTGGGAGAGAACTTCAAGTACTGAACGATGGAATTACTTCAAGATATAAATCAAAGTCAGCTTGAGGCCCTGGCACAATCATCTGAAGTGGTTCTCCAGTGATTTTCAAATAACCATGAATATGGTCTTTGGAAGAATAATTTATAAAAACACACATTTATATCTAACCAAAGCGGTACTGTTACAGATAACGCGAGATTTATTTCACAACAACAACCAAATATTTGTTATTTTTTCGAGCAAGTGCTTTTTGTAATATCCTGGAAAAGCAAAGATCTTGAATGATCTAGTAGTTTACATTTGATGAATTTTCTTTTCCCTGCATTTGTGTATTATTAATTACTTTCTTCAATACTGGACAAATCTTCAACATATTTCAGTAATAACCGGTTGTAATTGAGATCCGTTTTTATAGTTATAATAGATAGATAGATAGATATAGTTTATTGTCTGGAATAACGATTACATACATTGTCATGTACTGTTTCATTACATACATAGTGTAAAGTCAATAGTAAAATATAATATACAATATAAGATAAAAATTAAAATTAAAAACTGGTATGGAACAAACAAAACATGAATAGACATAAAAAATGACAAACAAAAACAATAATAGTAATAATATTTAGTACTTTTATTAACAGTTTATTAATTCTTTTATTTTATTGTTTTCTAATTAATTGCATTACAGGTAAACGTACATTTAAATCATTCAATCCAAAATTGTAACAAACATTCTCTTAAGATTTTGGATTGAATAAAACATAATTTAATTCCAGGACATGCAGGACAAAACAAAATATATTTTTTTAAATTTCTGGCGTGTTTTAAATATTTGCTGTTCAACAAGATTGAAGAATTTGGTAAAATGTCAAACCAGTTACTAACGGAATTTGCAGTGGTAAATGTAGAAAACTTGCACTAATGATATTTTACTTGCCTACCCTTCCCGCTGGTGATCGAAATTGCTTTACACGATTTTAGAGAGGCAATTAAGTTATTTACCACTATGTCATCATTATTACTAAAGTTGGCACTGCGATCGTTCGACCAGTAATCCGTGCTTCGAGGAAGTGCAAGGGGTGCAGGAGATGGTATAGTCGAAGGACCGTCAAGCAGCTATAATTCTTCGGGCCGATTATATATATATATATATATATATATATATATATATATATATATATCTTTATTGTATTAGGAGTCTTGTACGTTTCAGTTTAATAGTGTCGCATTTACTAAAGTCTAAGAAGCTACCAAGTAAAGAAGTTTATCATATTCTAGGGCGTGCTATTGTATCCTTACGCAAACTGTTCTCGAATCAATTGAAAATTGGTATAAAGGACATGGATGGTACTCTTCGCCAACAAAAGAAAAGTGGAACACGTCCACCTACCAAAGTTTGTCAGAAGAAGTCCAATATCTGGGAGTTGTATTTGAAAGAAAACTAAGGGGCGATGTGCGGCCAGCTGCCGGATCCGTAAGGTCGACACGACAGACGTCGACGACACGACATCAAACTCGACATGTAGTAAGATTTCTCCATTAGTTCAGTCCATAATTCTTTTTACCTGCCGTTACAAAGAAAATTGTCCTGAAGCCAACTATATGCTTATTCATAAAATTAATCATTGTTTCCCAATGTGTATATCCCTTACTTTGAACAACATCTATGATTTTAATGGAAATATTTATGTATTACTGTATATTATGTGTAACATTTTATTTTCTTACTGTTGTACCAAAAATCTTTATACAAAACATACCGAAAGTAATACTTTTTTCTGAATATTAAAAAAAGGATAAGAATTAAAATAAAAATAATGCATATTTATTTCTTCTTCCAAGGGTCCATTTTATTATCCCAATTTTCATATATTATATTTGCCAGACTTTTTACACTTTTGAATATACCTACCACCAAACAAAGAAAGAAACTTATAACATTTGTTAGAAAGAAATGCAACATACGAACGACACCGGCAGAGGTGCCGTGTAAATTTGTCGACTTACTCGACAGTACCTTTGCTGTCGAACGCTTACAGAATTCCGTCTCTGTCGGATCGCTCGACATCGACGCAACGACGGCCTTACGGAATCCCACTGCAGGTTAGCATCATTCGTGAGGGCGCCACTAAGATGCATCTTTTTGATGCTGTGAAGGACTGCGTGCCCGTTATGTTTGCTTGCCGTAAACGGTAATCTGTACAAATTGAGCCCCAGGTCGTACCATCACCAAAGATCTTCATTCTCACGAATGGATCCTAACAACAACAGCGACTGGAGCAGGAATTCTCTTCGGAACTTAAACTTGACGTAAGCCTTGCTTTGGGAGGACTTGCCTAGGTTTTTCAAGCGTAGGTATTGGTAATCCTGTATGGTGCGCGTGAACGTCGCTGTCGGGGGATAGAGGAGGAGGAGGTAGCACAAAGGGCCCAGTACACACCATATTTATAGCTTGTTGGATTTGCTGCCAGCATTTAATATTCATAAAATTGTGGGCTCAAAATTTTATTTTAGTATCTACTATTTAGTTACTTTGTATTGTATTTGTATTGCGAAAGATTGCGGATAGAATGACAGAAACGACAGGGACGTTAGATCAAACGTACAATATCGACACAAGTATTTATGTATTAACTTAAACAATAGATTCAACAATAGATCGTTGTCCTTTCACTCCCCGAGTATGATTGAATCGCCTCGGTACCGTGCTTCGGTAACACATCATAGTAGGTCTCCCTTATTAACCAGGCATGTGGCTGATTCACACCGATTGAGTTAATACTATGCAATTTTATAAAGTCCAAAATAAAGGAAACTAGATCGTGCATTTGGTTCGCTATATTCCAAATTTAATTCCGCATGTAACGACCACAATTTGCTAATCGTTATTCGTATGAAGAAGAAATCCCTTTGCTAAACAAAACATTTTAATTTCACGTTCTTATAACATAAAAAGTTCAACACCTCCCACTCAAATTTTCCTTTTTCTTCTAAATTTTAACTATTAAGTTTAATGCGTTTTAATAAGTTTGTTTAGTTTCATTATACGCATACTATATGACCATCATAATAACAGTTAAAGCTAATGTGACAATTCTAAGCAAATAAAACCTATGCACAAAAGTGAATGTCCTTAAACAGACTTTATTTTCCGCAAAAAAGAGAAAAAACCAATAACTATAATTATAATGTCATCCTCCACGGTGCGGTCCTATTCAGGAAAGATATCCATAGTTTTCTTCACTAGCTATTAGATTCCGTAGTTTGAATATCCTGCGAGATGCACATCTTGGTGTCCCGCTTGGTGACGTCTATACTGACGCCCATAGGGTCCATAGGGTGACGTCCAATAGGGTTCTTTACTAAAGGAGCTACTAGATTCCGTACTATAATATCCTGCAAGATGGTCATTACTAGATTTCGTTGTATAATCTTCTGCACGATGGCCATCATGGTGTCGTGTATTCTCGTTTCCGCGATAGTCTGCAAGAACTATTACTACCATGGCGAAAAGAAACAAAAGCTGAAAAAGTGAATGAAAAATATTTATTACAAAGCACAACTACATAGTAGATTAATATATGGAGAGTTAGTCTTTACGTCCCAAGCAGTTATGAACTGTAAAACTACTATTTATACAGGATGTTTACGGTTTTGTGATTTTATTTTCAACATCTTAAAATAAGGTCGTTAACGTAAAAGTATCTTAACAAAGTTGCATAATAAGAGAGATATTAATGTAAAATAAAAATTTGTAGTTTTTATTTTTTTAAATTTTCAACTGGTGATTAACCACCATAAAAAAAGGTTTTTAACGCTAAAACGATTGATCAACAACTGCAAAGTAAATGTATACGATAGGTTATTAGTGAATTGTTTACTAAGTAGGCTGATGTTTGTAACTTTTCCCATCTGTCAAGCTGTTTCATTAGTTGTCACTGCATTGCTGATTAGACGTAAATCTTTCCGAATAAATCCTAGTAAGGAAAGTAAAAATGGTCCATCGCACCAACAGAGACTTTGCTTTCAACAACACGGCGATAACTTTGAACAACTAGTGTGAAGTGGATTCCATGAAAAACATTAGTTTAAATTATTATGCTTAATCGCCACTTAAAAATAAAATATTTTTTTTAAACATTAATATCTGTCTTATTCTGCAACTTTGTTATCATATTTTTACGTTAATGACCTTATTTTAAGATGTTTAATCACCCCTTAAAGAAGCACATGATCGTAAACACCCTGCAAAAATAAAAATTCAAATGTTCGTTTGTTAAAAATCTAAGTTCTTCACCGATTGCTTTGAAAATTTAACACAACGTTGCACTCGAATTGACTGGTAAAAACATGCATTTTTTATTTTTAATTTAACTTGACTGGGCCACAGCAACGCGTGACCGGGGACAGCTAGTATATTTATAAATGAGATTAACTATAAGACAAGCGGGATAAAGATCGATGCACGTCATTGATTATGAATGGCGTCTTATATGGCGTGGTTGCCAAAACAGGTTTCGAATGACTTTTCATTAAATAAATAAATATTAGGTTATGTTATGTATCGTGGATGTTTCCTATTGTATTTATAAAAATAGCCTTATTCCTATGAAAATAATGTTACTTCTAAGAGGTTATGAAAGAAATGAGAGATATAGAACATAGTATCAAGTAAAATTGATTTGGTTTTGCAAGTTACACCAAGAAAGTGTTAGTGTTGTGAGAAAAATGTCAAAATTTATAACTATTAATCATAACACTGGTGAACATCTGAGGATGAATGAATACAACAAAAAGTATGGAAGCATTAATTATGTAAAGAATACTACGCTAAATTCTTGTAACAAATAAATTCACAGACATTTTTTGCTTTATTTATTATAGTTTATTCACTGTTATCATAATCACTCCAGTCACTTTTGCAAAAGAAAATTGAATCTTGCGTTTGCTATTTGTGGCGATTCCATCAGTTCTTGTCGAGGATCATCTTTCCTCCAACGGAACCTACTTCATTTTAAAATAATCCCTAGGAACGAAAAGCATCATATCTCTATCCTTCAAAATTTGCAACAGACTATTCCGTGTAATGAGTTGTTCTAAAGTATCAATATAAATAAATTAAACTTCATACCTACTTTTATAGGTTATACCTACTATTTTGATACATTTCATATACAACATTCCTTATTGATGAATTGGTAGCAACATCGATACCTAACGCAGGTATAAGCTTGTGTCGAGTTGCTTTGGGATCAGTCAGGGATTCATTGTTTTTCACTGCTTGTGATGATAAGCTAATATCCAAAGCTGCGGCAACACGCCCTAATTACATAGCTTATAATTGTTTGACACGACATTTGTGCAAATACACTACTGCCGTAAAAAGTGTCAAAGGTTGCCCACGAACGCGAATCACGTTCTTGTTCGAAGAAAGTTATTAACGCTGCAATCATTTCTTTTGCTAGTTTACGTAAATATTTCGGCATTTTAGCGTAATACTCTTGTAATACAGTCGCCAAAATACGTGACGTTACTTGCGATAAGAAGTAATTTTCAAAAAATAATATAGCAAATAGCAAAGAAAAAGCCGTTCAATAAGCAATAACCTAAACGAACGGCACAAATGTCAGACAATATTTCATGACAGAAACAACAAACAACTATAGACAACGGTGTACACGAATACCCAAGAAAGTCGAATTGCGTTAATTGATAATAGGCGCTTAAAATAATTATTTAATTAGTGCAACTGATAATTTGTGCTAAAGTGGAATAATCTCTAACTATTTATATGTTAAACTATTGATTATAACTCCATTGACATGTATTTTAAAAATTTACAAACCCATATTGTACAGTTGGTAGTGTGACGTCATAAATCACGTGCATCGATATTTATCCTGCCGCTGATATAGAATTTATTTGACATAAATGGGGTCATAAATTAATGGAGATATACTGATTCGTCTTGTCGAAAACATGAAATGCCCTATCGATTTCTGTTTGAATGTTACTAGAGCTCTGCTTTTTCAACATCTGCGGTGGTAATGTTAATATAGATTTTACGCTTCTATGTTTAACATTCATATATCATTTATTTATTTAATTATTGTGCATCTAAATGTCACTTTGAATAATGGCTTTATTTAAGGTTACATTGAATAAATTTAGTACTAATTGTAAGTCTACATTCTTACAATACATAGGTGCTCGGTAAGTAAGGACTGGTTCAACACTCGATATAGAAATATGCTGTAGGTTATAAAAATCGATACTCACCAAGGTGAACTTCATTTTGTACAAGATTCTTTCGAAACGATGTCCATCACCACATCAGGAAACAATTGATATCGCTCCAAGTATATATGGGTGCAAAGATGTACACGACATATTTTTTATATTTTCGATAACCTTTGGAAAATAAAAGATCAAATACAATCCAAATAAAATTAGATCTGCTAAGAATGGAGGAAGTATTTTAACTTGACAAGAAACATTTTCCAGAGTATAAATTATTATATAATTTATATTTTATATTAAAATGCCAACATTAAAAACACCGACACTTCATCGTTGAATAGTTACTTCTGGGAATCTTAGAATCGAAGATGTAGCCAGAATTTAAAAAAAAGAAAAGTTAATTCCAAGTACGTGGTAATCAACCGGTTGAGGAGTTATAGAACCCGCGACGAAAATGTGGGACTAAATCATTATTTAAGCATAGAAGTCGACTGATTACTGTATAATACCCTCTTGTTTTCAATTTGTTTCGTCCTTAAGATCATGGACGGAACAAACTTCACTAAATTAATAATTTTTGTGTTCATTATATCTGTAGCAACTGTGAGTAAAAGTTTTATTCGAACTCATTAATACCGACTAGTTATGATAAATGAGGGTAAAATAGATCTGTAGCAAAGTATACAATTTGCTACAGATCTATTTTACCCTCATTTCTCATAACTAGTTTTATTGAAAAATTAGGTAAATTACGATAGGTGTCGTCAAACGGGACGAAGCTACTTGACGCTGATGAGCAACAAAAGCATTTTTTTACTTTTGCTTGTTTGTTTTTTAGCGGTTCTTGTAGGTAGGCTTTATTGTTATAAGCAAGAAGTAATCAAGCATGGCCCGAAATTAGAAAAGAAACTACCCAAAGTGGGAATTACAAGAATTATTCTGAAGAGAAGCTTTGGATGCCATACAAAAGGACATCCAATCTACATTAAAACTCGTGCACTCGAGAGCCAACTGGAAATGTGTATGAAAACAGTGTGTCAAGAGCAAGTAGTAATTCTGAATAGATTAACTGATTCCGCAGCCCCATTTGTTATAATAGCTTTTATTTCATTTTATTATTTTAACAATAACACTGGTTAACGAGATTTTTGTCTCAAGCACAAAAGTGCCTAATTCCCATATACTTTCGTATGCTGAAATTCTCCAGAATTTCTCCATCACCCTTAGTTTTTATGTTCCAGGATATTCGCTTATCCACCTAAAATGTGCATGCATAGATATGTAGTATAAGAGAACATGTCTTGACGTTATTTCAGTTGTCGGCTAGAGCTCGGAACTGATCAAGCAGCATGCAATAGTTAATCTCTGAACATGTCTTGACGTGTTAAGACCTGCATTTCCCATTCCTAGGTAGCATCTATTGTTATTCCAGATGTCGGCTAGAGCTCGGTGAATGAACTATACGCTGACGTTGTTAACGTTTTAAAGAGTGTTGCGTTGTGGTGCGTTCAAGCTATTGTAGTGAGGCCGCGAACATTTGATCAGCTGTAAAAATGCCAAGGAAATGTGTAAACCACCCTTACTCTTTTTGATACATTTGCGGCGAGTTGACATTTAAATATCAAAAACGATCTTTCACACCTCTCCTTAAAAAGTGCTATGAGCAGTATTTCAAGTTTAAAGTAGGTAATGAATACAAAAGTTGGGCTCCTCATATTTGCAGTGTAACGTGTGTCAGACTTCTACAGCGTGGGCAAAAGGTAAACAACATATGCCTTTTGCTATTCCTATGATTTGGACGGAACCATCAGATCATATTACCGATTGCTATTTTTGTCTAATAAATATAAGTGGTATGACTTCTAAATCCAAACATACTGTAAAATATCCTAATACTCCATCTGCACTGAGACCAGTAAGTCCGGAATTACCTGTGCCTAAACCTCCACAAAACATGAAACTAAGCGACGATGAAAGTGCTGATAATACCAAGGCAAATGGAGCCCTGCTATGTTGGCAGACTATTGCCGGACGCTGAAGAGAGATGTTTCTGATGCAAAGTACAGGCGAAATCATATATGAGCGCATATATCACTTTGTGCGTCATTTTTCATGATTTATACACATATTGTAAGATATACATTCGCGAAATTTCATTTCTCTGCCATCCAGAAGCCTTGCCTGATAGAAAAATTCTGAAAACAGATGTGAAATAAGTGTAAAAAGTACTACCAACTTCACCCACTTTACCTCGTGGTACAAAATAAATCTGAAATTTTGTTGACCAGTGTTACGGTATTCATTCTCTTACACTTTCAAATTTTGATATTAGATAATAATCCCTCTTTTTCACTTTATCCAGGATCAAGACATATTCTTAAGCTTGAATCACTTTTCTCGATAAAACTAAATTACTTGACCATTCATTCTTTAGGTTCATCAGCTTACTCAACTACACCCTGAGTAACTAACTTATTTAATTCTATTTTAAGTTTGCTAAGTAATGTTTTGGCGAAACGTCTTGATGGTTTTATGATACCTTTACTATTAGGCTCTATTTTAATTTTCTTGTACTCGCCTCGTTTTATTTCTACTCTTGCAATACAAACTAAAGTGGTTAGGTTCCTTACAATTGTGGCAAGTTTTCCCAAATGCAGGACAACTTCTAGGGTTGTGTAGAGTGTTACCCCTTCTACACATATAGCTCTTTCCACTTCTGTTATCTTCAGTCGGTTGTTTTTTAATAACAGCATCAATTGACATAGCTTGATTTCTTAATCCCTGTATTTGTATTCTACTGATCTCTGCTGCTCTATATATTTTGACTGTTATAGGATAGTCAAGTGACTAGTTCTTAGAAGGCCCATGAATTCGGATGTCGCATTTGAGCGTTTTATGTCCGTTAAATAATCGAAATCTTCATTTTCTTTTTGGTTTCTGCTATAAAACAAGAATCTTTCGTATATTATGTTTTTTCTGGGGTTTATATAATCTTCAAACGCTTTCGTTATCTTATTTACGTCTTTCTTATCTTCTGCGGATAGATTAAACGTGTTAAACAATTCAATGGTATCTTCCCCGATGAAATGTTACGGTTCTTGTATTCAACTCATATGAGGAAAAATAAACTCTACATTGACACAAAGTACATTGAAATTCTAATAATGTTGCTACCGCTTCACCGCCTCGAGATTTCTAGAGGTTATTGTCGCAAAAATGCTCAACAGTTGTACTGGCAACTGTTGCGAGCTAGCTATGGTTGCAAAACTGTAAAGATTTTGTTTTACATAACCCTATAGAAAAAAATCGCAGGGATTGGGGGTCGAGGAGACCATTTTATCGTACCCTTCCCGGCAATAACACGATTAGGAAAGTTGTTTTCAAAAAACTCCGTACTAATCTGGTGTCATGCGCGGGACAACCGTCTTGCATAAACCAAATTGCATCGAAATCGGGGTTAAGTTGACGAATAGCGGGAATAATTTGCTTCCATTTTTTCATTCCATTCAAATTACTGTCATTTAATTCGGTTTACGGGCCATTTCAATATATTTCACAATTTACTTTCTTGTATTCTTTGCATCGATCCGTGAATAAGTGGAATCGCGGATACGGGAGCCTATTGTATTCGTTTGTTTGCATAACAATGACGTCATTGCGTACGGTATTCTGTTTTGGCGGCACTTTGTCAATTTGAATAATTTATTTTATTGCCTTGTTCAAAATTTCATCTACATATACATACATATGTATTTATATTATTGTAAAAGACCGTATATTTATATTATAACAATTAAAAAGAAATCATTGTGTCTTAAGTGTTTGCGCATTTCTAACTCGCACAATGCATAGGTTACATACTTATCGATTCCAGCATCCGTCGCGTATATTTGTACGAAAACGGAACGGATCTCCGCCCAGTTCTAATCACGACTGAACAGCGGGATGGATTCCTGCTGTTCAGTCGACCACGGAGCACCGGGCATCTGAAACAGTCGAACGAGGAAGGATATTCCTTCCTACGTCGATGCAATGTAGTCTCCAGCGATGCACAACCAACAAATGTTAGTCGGTTGTATCCATTACGACGAGTCGAGAACCATAGCGATGTGCATCTGTTTTAATTAAGACAAGATGGTGTTTATAGTATGGTTATATGTATGTATACAGAGTGCTTCTAGAGATATAAAATCGTTTTACGGATTATTTTTGAAGGTATAAATAAATAAGTATGATTGAAATATCTTTGATTTACGAGGTGTGTAAATTAAGTAATGAGACTGACAGCGTAGCGTTTGATACGGCAACATGGGACTTGAAGGGGCGACAAGTGGACATTTTGATACGCGTTCAATGCAATTTCGAGTTCGATCAAGTCATTTGGTTGTCCGTTGTCGTTTTTTCCCGTGAACCCGGTTTTCGTAGTGCGTTCTATAAATGAACGACATTAATTTCGAGCAACGATGTGCTATTAGGTTTTGCTTCAGACTTGGGCAAAGTGCAAGAGACACTTTTGCAAAACTTCAGCAGGCCTACGGAGACATTGTTTTGTCAATGGCCCAGGTTTTTCGCTGGTTTAAGGCATTTTTTTAAGGAAAAGAGTCGATGGGAGATGAGCCGCGCAGCGGAAGGCCTTCAACTGCAAGAACCGATGGCAATATCGACAAAATCCGCGATCTTGTACGTTCGGATCGTCGGTTGACGGTCAGAATCATCGGGGCACAGTTGAATTTCTCTCACACCATCATTCATCAAGTTTTGACCAATGAATTGAGAATGAGAAAGATCTGCTCGAAAATGGTTCCAAAAAACCTTTCGCAGGAACAAAAGGAGATCAGGAGAGAAAGGTGCCTTGACTTTTTGGAATCGATTGAAAAGAATGAAAATTTTTTGGAACTGGTGATGAGAGTTGCGTCTTCGAGTATGACCCGGAAACAAAACACCAGGGCATGGAATGTTTCAGGCTCTCCAAAGCCCAAAAAAGCAAGAATGAGTAAATCAAAGATCAAGAGTATGCTGATTTGTTCCTTTGATAGCCAGGGAATCGATCACAAAGAGTAAGTGCCTTAAGGTCAGACAGTTAATCAACATTTTTGCCGAGAGGCTCTCGAAAGACTCCGAAAAAGGGCCATGCGTGTGTGACCAAACATCAAGAACGATGGGATCCGGCATCATGACAGTGCGCCTTGTCACACAGCAATTTCCATAAACGGTTTTTTGGCTAGTAAAAATATTTCTGTGGCTCCTCAGCTTCCTTATGACTTGAGACTTGAGTCCTTGTGACTTTTTCCTCTTCCTAATATTGAAAATTCATCTGAAGGGACATCGTTTTGGGACACTCGAAAACATTCAAATGGCTGTAACCGACCAGCTAAAGGCGATTCCAATATCCGAGTTCCAGCACT